>JAQQAE010006724.1:0-16449 GCA_029823295.1 Pseudamia nigra
GGCGCCCCCCCCCCCCCCCCCCCGTCAGACAGTCTGGGCTGGTGTCCATAAAGAAGACAGTCTAAGAGAATTCTTTGAATTATGGGTGTTGTTTCTGAATTTACCTTAAAAGTTGAGAGTAGATCTCAGTAAAGATAATGATCCCTAAAGCATCTTCACCGTTAAAGAGCTTCCATGGTGACAAACTGTTAGTGAGGAGGACTTCAAGAGGATGACGAGTTTCTGAAGTAGAGGAATAAATCCTAAGAGGATGAGTGATTACAGTGAATTAATCTGAAAATAAGCAATTTAGTTTGGGGAAATGTGAAAAGCTAAGAGCAACAAACATTTCTGAACAAACACCAAAACTCCAATGAATGTCATCAGTTTGGTTCTTGATTGAACGGTTCATGATGAACTAGAATAAAATGTCTTTCTACAGTTAATAAACATGGTTAATAAATCACTGATGTCATTCATTCTTTACATGCTGCTTTTTGTCAGATTCTGTAAAACTGAAAGACGAATGAAGACTCAATCATTGTAGACCTATGTTTAAAGTGAAGTTTATTAGAGATTCAGCAGAAGCATTAAATTGTCACATGTTTTCTGAAATGTCTCATTATTTCTGCTTCACTCTTTCCCTATTTTCATGTATAAGTTTTTTGTTTTTGGACAGATGTGATCAACTAATCACATTTTTCCAAACCACGTCATACCTAGCAATGGGGTTGGCTCTGCCTCTGCTCAGATAAAAGTTTTAGCTCAGTCTGTGCTCAGCGTCGCCGTAAGACTTCTCCTAAATCACGCCTAGAATAAAACTCCCTGCTTGAAGTGAGGAGCTCTGTGAGAGAATTCAAAGAATGTCAACGGGGACATGGGTCCTGATATTTGGATTTAGGAAAACGGCTCCCTATCAGCATCTTTCCCCACCCGTCTCGTCTCTAAGCGACCGCGGCTCCTGCTCGTCAGCGGGGGGTCGTGACCTGTTTGTTTTTGAGGAAGGGTGGAAGGTGAAAGCTCAAAGAGACAAGAGGGGAGGTTTGGTTAACGGGGAGGCGGAATCCAAAAGCTGAGGGAGCGAAATCATGTCTCCTGAAAGATCCTGGCCGGGTTTTCTGTGCTCAGATATAACAGAGACAAACGAGAAGACACTGAAGTAGAATATGAGTTGTCTGAATAACAGAATGACATCAATGGAAAGGTGGGAAAAAGTTTACGTTCACAAACAAGAATCCTCTCACGGAGATGCATGGTGTTCACCACACTGGACAGGAACAACGTGACAATTAACTTATACAGTAGTAATTCAAGAATCAAGGACAAAATCAAAGCAAAATGCAATTAGACAGTGAGTATTTTGACTTAAAATGAACAAAATAATCAGGAAAAAACTAAATGTACAAAATTATGAGCAAAATTTAAGAAAAGTGAGTACAATCAAAGAAAAAGAAAAGAATCAAAACAATGAAGAAAAAGTGAACCAATCAGGAAAATGAACTAAATTACATGTGAAAAGAAGACAATGAACAAAATAAAAATAAAAATAGACAAAATAAGCAAAACAATGAAGATGTGGTGAAGAAAAGCACAAAAAGAAGAAAAAAAAACAAAACGTGTCTGTGAAGGTCTCCAGAGGGTGATTTACACCACCCACTTGAACACAAACTGGGGGTCATCAAAACCCTGCAACACAGAGCACAGAACGTTCCAACTGGTACTGACAGCAAAAAAGAGAAGAGGAGCACTTCAAGGAGGCCCTGAAAACCTGTGGGTACCCCAACGAGACCTTTGTGAAGGCAGCCAAAAAAAACAAGAAGCAGACAGATGATACAGGAAAAGACCAGAAGAAGAGGAGGAACGTGGTCATCCCATGCATGGCTGGTGTGTCTGAAAAACTGAGGAGAATTTTTAACAAACACCACATTCCTGTACATTTCAACCTTGGTATCACCTTAAGGCAGAAGCTGGTCCACCCTAAGGACAAAATACCCAGACACAAGCTGGACAATGTGATTTATGCAGTCCAATGCAGTGAAGAATGCTCAGACTTGTACATTGGGGAAACTAGAGAGCCTCTTCACCGGCGTATGGTCCAACACAGAAGAGCCACTTCCTCCAGTCAGGACTCTGCAGTCTACCTGCATCTCAAAGACAAGAAACATTCCTTTGAAGACAACAACATTCGGATTTTGGCCAAGGAGGATAGGTGGTTTGAGCAGGGGATGAAGGGAGTCATTTTTGTGAATCTGGAACATCCCTTTCTGGATGGGGGGGAACTAAGACACAATCTCTCACCCATTTACTGTTCTGTTCTTAGAATTCTACCAGCCAAACTGGAGCCAATTCCCTGGGTCATTCACCCTCCTGCAACCATCCTCATGGTGAAACCTCTAACGACTCTCTATGACCCTGCCTCTGTCAGGGACAAGGACCCCGATGACTGTAACGACCCTGACCCAGGTGAAACTAACACCTCCTAGGATGAAAGGGTGGAGTCATGAGTCACAGAGTATAAATTCTGGATTTCCTCATTAGACCAGTTAGAACCGAAGAAGCTCCCTGAATAGGTAGCGCAAAGTCTTCAATCCACATAACCAGTCTAGTCGCTGGAAGAAAACCACACGCCTTGAAGAAAAAAAAAAAAAAAACATTTGAGTAAATGAACCAAATGAGATGCAAAAAGAAGAAAGTTTAATAAAAACAAACAGTCAAAAATGCTTTAAGAAATGGAAAAAAACCAACAACAAAAACCAAAACTTTTGAACTGTGTGGTTGACTCTTATTTTTTATGCTTAATCAACTAGTAACTAAAGTATAATTCTGATTATATTTCCCTAAACTGACCTGATGGACATAGTTGATCTATTTTCAACCACTACCTTGCTGAAACTAAGCAACATTATTTTAAAGATTGTTTGGAAAGTATCAAGACTGAACATGTCATAACCTCAGTTTTTTAAGAATTCATGCATGAAAGAGTTAATTCAAGAGTAACATTCACTCCTTTACATGTACTCGAGTACTTCCATCCATTTTCTACCCCTTAATCCTCATACTTTTTCCCATAAAATGTACTTCTACATGTTGTTTCTCAGAATACTTTTTACCCCAAAATTCAAAAAAGAGGCAACAAAATGAACCAACAATTAACAAAATAAACAGAAATCTTGACGTCTCTGCCTCCTTCAGGGCTTTGTAGCAGATTTCAGAATCTGCTACAAAGTGGGTGGAGTCAGACTCAGAGAGAAACACACTTTGACCATTTGCTGCTGTATAAAATCACCCCTCACTCAAAGATCGGACGCATGTTTTGATGCCAGATTCAGAGATTGGCGATGCTGGGGTATCCTGTTTGGTTTAAGGTGTTTGTGCTTGGTGTGTGGTTTAACTGCTGATCTGTCATTTTCTACTTCACAAAAGTCATTTTGTTTAACCCTTGTGTGATATTTGGGTCAAATTGACCCTTTGTCATATTTGTAAAGAAAAAATGTTGTCGTATGGAAAAAACAAACAAAATCATCACCAAAGCAAACTAAATACTTAAAAATGAAAACAATGAACAACATTGAAGAAAAAAAGGATGAAAATTATCCTCATACTGAACAAAATAAACAAGAAAATGAGCAAAAATAATTAAGAAAATAAAACAAAATAGTTATCAATATCAACAAAACTGCACAAAAAGAAGAAAAACTATCCACAAAATGAACAAAGATCAAGTTGAACAAAAATAACCAAGAAAATGAACAAATCTGAAGGAAAAATTAACAAATCTGAAGGAAAAATGAACAAATGTGAAGGAAAAATGAACAGTTGTCCTGCAAAAAACAACAAAATATGCAACAAAATAAACCAAAAAAATAAGCAAAAAGAAAAAAAATCAAGTAAATGAGCAACAATGAACAATATGATGAAGAAACAGAGCAAAACAAGGTTAAAAAATAAATGAATAAAATAAACCATAAAAATGAACAAATCACTCAAAAAAGATTAAATGAATCTGTTCCGTGATATGAAGTTATTCACTACCTTTAGTTTCTTCAAAATAGCCACAATTTGCTCTGACTACTACTTTGCACACTCTTGTCATTCTCTTGATGAGCTTCATGAGGTCGTGACCTGAAATGGTGTTGAAAACTATTTCAGGTCACGACTTCATGAAGCTCATTGAGAGACACCAAGGGTTTGCAGCGCTGTCGAAAAAGCAAAGGGTGGCTACTTTGAAGAAGCTAGAATATAAGACGTGTTTTCAGTTATTTCACACTTTTTTGTTTTGTTCATGCATAGTTTTGATGCCTTCAGTGAGATTCTCCAGTGTAAATAGTCAAAACAAAGGAAATGCATTGAATGAGAATGTGTGTCCAAACTTTTGGCCTGTGCTGTACTTCTACTTCCTTTTACTCCAGTACTGATTCTAATCCCTGATGTTTCCATATGACACACCTCTTTACAAATATATGACAAGGGGTCAATTTGACCAAAGCACCAGACGAGGGTTAAGCGTCGTTTGAACATAATTCTCATATGAACTGGAATCAAGTTTGGAGGAGTGTACCGTACCTCCTGTTCATGGTGGCCTTACCGTTCAGTAACTGTGCTGTATGCCCCCCTGTTATGTATTATTGTAGTATTGTAGGTTATTTATGGTAATTTATTGTCTATTTAGTGTTATATGTATGTAATATGTCTTATGAGAAAATAAATGTTGTACCTTTTGCTTTTTGTGTTGCTTTTTCGTGATTATTTTGTTAATTTTCAGCCAAAACACTCACTGTCTTATTGCATTTGGCTTAGATTTTGGCCTTAATCTTTTAATTACTATGAATTTAATGTCGCCCCATTCCTGTCCAGTGTAGTGGACACCCTGCGCCAAAGGGTTAATGGTGCAAAAGCCAGTGAGCGTTTGTGAGATTAAATTTAAAAAGTGAATTGCCAATCTCAGGTTTAGTTCCATTGGTGTAAATTAGTAAAAAAGTGGCTGTCAGTAAGTCGTGTCCAGATGGGCCTTTTATTCTTGATCTGCAACCTTTTTCATTTGATCTGAACATTTCCAATTTTTTTTTTCCATTTGAATTTCCTCGTCTCTCAGTTTTTTTCCCCTGCATCTTGTCTTTCCCTGCTCTTTGTCCTGCTTTGTCTCGCGTCCTTTGTCCTGTGTCGTGACATCATTTGTTCTCACTGTGGTCGGGTTTTAGTTGGAGCAACGCTGCTATATTAAACCAACCAGATTTATTTTTGCCCTCCTTTGATCTTTCTTCGTTACAGGCGCCTGCAGCGGTGCCACAGTGCCACAGCGCTGGCTGCCGTCCGCCTTATAAATCCTCACAGTGTTTAAAATAAAACACACACTGAACATGTGGATAAAATCTGTAATAAAAGCTGGGTGTGAAAGTTGAGCAGATTATACAATCCCACAGTACCACTAGTGGTGAGAGTGGACGTGATGTGCAGCTTTTTTTTAGTGTGAAGTGGTGAGAGTGTGTAAACAGACAGAGTTCACTTTTTAACACTTGACAAACTACAACCTCCAAATCTTTATTCACGTGTAAAGAAATGATTTGTAATTTTCGGAGACAAAAATGAACAAAAACATATATTTACTAGAAGAATTGACATTAGCATTTGGCAATAATGCACCACACAGCACCCTTCATCAAACACTACTGGTCAAAATTTCAATGACAATGTGTAGTTTTAATCTCAGTAGCTCTGTAATAGGACTTCACAATGTGACATCACCAACACGATGCCTTTTGGGAACTATAGTACTGGCCAAAAGTTTGAGAACACCCGATTTTTTTCCAGTTTTTATGGAAACTCCAGCAGTTCTAGTTCAATGAATCGCTGAACTGGTACAAAGGTACAGTTACCCAAAGTTTTTTTCACAATTTGTCTGTAGGAAAGACCCACACTTTTAAATGTTATGATGCTCTGACTCTGTTCCGCTGTTCATTGCCTTTTTCTCACGATTTTTATAGCAACACAATGCTTTCTGCAGTACAATGCTGTCAAATAAAGCTCACGAGGGTATGGTACCACAGTGTGTTCCAGCACTGCTTTTATACAGACAGAGGGGGTTGTGATTAATCAAACAAACTTGGGACACCTCTAGGAATTAGTAGCACTGACCTTCAAGTCTTGATCAACTTTGATTGGTGCAGAACGTCTTTAACTCATATCTTGTTCCTGAAAAAGGCCTTTTTGTATGATCCTCCCCTCCTTGAATCGCACCCCCACAATTTCTCGTGGCTATTCACTAGACTTGAGCTGCTCGAATTTCAACAAAAAACTGGAGAAATTGGGATGTTGTAAAACTTTTGAATGTCACGTATGTACATTTCTCGTGGCTCACCATAAGGAGTGTACAACAACAGCTTCCGTTTTGAACCAAAAGTTTCAATATTCAATGTTTTGTACAGTTGTTTGCTGCTTTGTTATAGATTCCAACAGTTGTTCACGTGACTGCGCTGGAAAACAGAAGCCGAATGGTCTGTGGTTTTTTTAGTTTTCCAGATTGAAAAAGACTTCACAGAGCGGTGATGTCAAAGCTAAAAAACGGCACCAAACGGCCTGAAACACCGAAAATATGATGAACATAATTAGTGTTGAATTATGATATTTTTTTCAGTTGAAGCTGTGACAAAGTGTGTGGCAGAGAAGCAGCTCTTCTTGGAAAATATGTTGCTCTTCTGATTCTCTGCTGTAAATATTTGCAGATCTTGCAACCTGCACCTGTGCTTCGAGAGACTTGTAACCTTTAAATGGTTCTGATGTGTACACACAAACAAGATGTCCGGAAACATTAGCATCGCTAGCTCTGCAAAACCTCTTGACCAATCTGTTTGCTCATATGGATCAGTTCCTCCGACTGCGCTTATTTCCTGAACACACCGCTCTCCTGCCTCAGTCTTTCATTTCTCTTTGGTCGTGCCAATAAACTTTCAACTTGTTGCAGTTGATACAGTGTTTTCTTTCTTTCTTCCTTCCTTCCTTCCTTTCATATCCGCAGTGCTCGATGCCGGTCTCTCTTATGTTTGTTTAACCCTTTCATGCATGAATTATTAAAAACATGGTGTTGCTTCCAAACAATATTTAAGATGTTTCTTTTTTGAGCAAGGTAGTGGTTGAAGATGGTTGAATTATGTCATTCATAGTGTCAGTTTAATGAGTTTAATGATAATTTTTTTCTATTATAATGGTATATTATTACTGTAATATATATATATATATTACAGTGGCAAACATTGAAATAGAAAAAAAAATTTGAAAATTTTGTTTCTGATTGTTTTTTATTCATCTTTTTAAAAACGTATTCTTGGCTGTTTGGTTTATTTTCTGCTCATTTTTTGTTTTGCATCTAGTCTGGTTTATTTACTTGATTATTTTGTTCATTTTTCTTATTTTTATTGTTCCTTTCACTGCAACATCTTTGCTGTTTTGCTTATTTTGTTGACTTTTCTTCTTATTTTGTTGATTTTTGTTCATTTTTCCTCTTTTTGTATAGAATTTGGTTCATATTCTTGTTTGGGTTTTTCAATTTGTCTCTTATTTTGTTATTTTGTTCATTTTTTCTTCTGGTCTTGTCCACTCTTATTCACTTTCCTTACTATTTTATACCTTTTACGTTTTATGTTGCTCCTTTTTTCCTCATTACATTGTTAATTTTGAGTCAAAATACTCACTGACTTATTTGACTTTGCTTCACTTTTTGCTTCAATTTTGTAATGACTATAAGTTGAATGTCACGTTGCTGCTGTCGGTTGCCTTTGTAGGGCAGTGCAGTGAACACCATGTGTGAAAGGATTAAAGTTCTCATGATGTACACATGGCAGTGACATCCCAGACTTCTTGTAAGAAGACGAGAAAGCATTGAGAAGGAGAAGCATCAAACCACATCCACTGAATAACACTAGAAAGTCACTGGTGACTGTTTGACTACCATGGTGTTCCCTAAACCTACCACAGTACGACTGCATCACGTTTTCAGCCTTCATGAGCTCACCTTTCTGAGTCACAGGAGAAACACTGCGTCGTGTAGAACATAGTGAAACCATGCGAGTGTCAACAAGCTCATCTAACTGTGAAGTTCAGGTTAAAATAATCCGCTACATGACGTTCACTTTTACTGTACTGAAATGTATTAAATACTGGTCAGGCAGGAGTGGATATTTTAACGTATTACTAAATGTTCAGAATCAATGCCATATGTCATGACTCAGCCTCACATGGGTTTTAACCATGGGGAGGTTTGGGACTGATTAATATCTTTGACTAGAAGACTGCTGCAACTTCTCGTCCTGTGCTTGGAGCAGGATGTGACAGCTACTGTGACTGGAAGGATTTCATTTAAAGTCACAGAGTTTCTACTTCTACTTATCAAACCATTAACTGACAGGGACTGATGGATATGTGGGCTAGATAAAGCTGTGTCCCCTTCTCAGATCCTTAAAGCAGCTAATACATTCAGCCATGTTCCTTGAAGAAAAAATATCATGAAAAATCAAGTTTGTGTGCTTTTTAACATGACAAAACTGTTCCTGGGCCCAAAAATAATATTACAGTATCAAACAGTCATTTTATGGACGAATAGTGCACAGAGCTTTTCTGATCTGGTTCAGCTGAATCTGCCTGAAAACTCAGTTCACCTTCTCCCTCAAATGTGGTGTCACATCTTCTGTCAATCGCCTCAGCCTGAGGCCTAAGCCCCGCCCACTTGGACTCATGTCAGATTTTGGCATTCTTCACATCACACCAGTCCCTACCGGTGTGTAGTCGTAAAGCCCATTTATACTCGACGTTAAGTCCGCATACGGATGCAGAGGGGTTGTTGCATTATGTTAAAGTGTAGTCCGTTTTGGAGGGGCTTATGGATCCGTCGTTAACGTAGGAAACGGAGCAGTGCCACTGGAGACTGTGGGGGCGCTGTAGTGCAGTGCAGCTCACGAAAGAATAGAAGAAGAACGCAACTTAAAACACTGAAAGATTAACAGAAATGGCTCAACTTTTTGAGGACAGTCTGTGCCATAGACTATATATTAGTGACATCTTGGACGAGATCTTGGAGGCAAAAACAGGATGCAACCATATTCATACGAACAGCATACGACGTAGGGGATGCTAACTATCCGCTAGCCTACAGATGCGCTAAAACTTCAGTGTTAAACAAAGTCATATTACAGTGTTGTTAGTGTAAACACTTATCCACAACTGCAGTCGAGTGTATCTCAGGTAAAACTATGTTCAAATTGAATGAATACGAAATCCAAAGGACCGACTCAGTCCGACCCATTACCATAACGACATGTAATCAAACCCTATCACGGCAGTCATTTGTCGGATTATTTGCTGTAACATCTTAATACCGGAGCAAAAAGTTAAAGATGGACCAGATCACTTTTTAGAGGGAACAAATAAAATACCTGAGACATAATGACTCATGACAAAAAAATTTTTGCTTAGTATTTTCAGAGAGAAATCTAATGTAACTCCACATTAGAGAACAGTCTGAACTCCACACTGCCCACTAGTGGATGTATTGTGTAAATCCACAGCCACGTAAAGTATGTATTGGAGTATAAATGCCAGTGACGTTTGACAACGTTTATTACACAACGCACTTGCGTAGATTATAAATGGGCCTTTAGAGTGAAACCCTGGGTAACAAAATTAATCCTTTCCAACATCACATTTGTTGGGTGAAACATTCATTACGCAGGATCGGTTTTTCTATAGAAATATATGTACAAACAAATTAATCCGTTGTGAGACCCACAAAAACTCCCATATACAGTATGTATTAGACACCCGTACGTGCACATTAATTGATTTATAAACACACTTACCGGAGGAGGATGAGATGGAGATGGCTATTCTGCTCAGGTCCCTTGATGAAAAACACAAATGAAGCAGTATTTTAGGTGAAAAAAGGCAAATATAGGGCTCGAACTTCACGTTGATGTTTACACTCGGCCGAGTCTATCTTCTTCGTAACACAAATTTTTTTCATCAGCCAGGACACAATTTTGGCCAATTTTTTTTTTGTTACCTGAACATTTCATTGATAGAAGTGTTTGTTACCCGGGGTTCCACTGTATTTACATAAGCCACAGCCTGTGATCTCTGACTGGTCTAACTGTGCTGTCACTCAGAAAAACAACCAATCAGAATGAGGGGCAGGGAGTGACCAAAACAGAGTTTTTTTCAGCCAATGTTTAGAGAAATCAGCAAAGCAAAACAACACAGATGAATTTTTAAGCTTATTGTAAAATCACATTTATATCATCCTTATGGTCCAGAAACTTAAAAAATTACAACAGAAAATGTCCCTTTTAATATGATAGCTACAGTTGTGGAAAAAATAAACAGACCGCTGCAAATTTGTTGGTTTCTCTGATTTTACTATTCACAGGGATGTGTTGGAGTAAAATTAATATTTTTATTTTATTCTTTAAACTTTTGCTTTAAACTACTCTGCTCTGCTGTGTCTGTCTGTTTCACATATGATCCCAAATAAGTTTGTGTGCTTGAGTGATCCTGGGGGCTATGTTGTCAGGGGCAATTCGCCCCGGGTAGGGTCTCCCAAGGCAAATTGGTCATAGATGACCTGTGGGCCCACCACCTGCAGGAAGGGTCATAAGGGTCCAGTGCTGTGTGGTTTGGGTGGCATGTTTGAGTGGGCCTGGGTGTTCCAATCCCCTGTTAGCTCCAACAGGGGGAAGGCCCTGGGGCAGACCCAGGACATGCTGGAGGGAATATGTCTCTCAGCTGGCCTGGTAACACCTGGGGGACACCCCCCCCCCCCCCCGGGGGGAGCGGGGGGAAGGGCCGGGGGTATCCGGAGTTTGAAGGTGGAGCTTGTGTGGGTGGCGTCCCATCTGAGCGTATCAGCTGTACATAGTTAAAACCTTCCACTGGGAGGTGACCAATAAAATTCTAGCTCCAAATAATGTGACTTGCATTTGAAGCATGTAAATGTAGGGAATCTTGTACAGTATATGTATGTGCAGGGGAGAAAAATATGCCTTTGGACATTTAACTGTACATAAGAGTTTTCTTATATTATATATTATATAACTTTTACAAAAGAGTATTTGAATTTATTTGCATGACAAAGAAAGGAGTGATCGTATTTTTATTTTTCTTCAAAAAAAAAAAAACAAAAACAGCCTTTTTCAGCTTTTACCAACATTCAGCTGCGGTGCCTTAATGCATGATCAAAGAAAACTCAAAAACCTGACTTTGAATAGCATTTATCAAGAGACTTTTTGTGAGAAATACTGGTGCACTCTTTATCACAAACACTTGATTGCACTTGAATGTTTTTCAACAATTGCTGCCAACCATGGCCTTACAGAAACACAATTCACATTCGCTGTTATTTGTATGAAGGAAGAGCTTTGATATAAATTATTTTGGTAAGCTGATGGTTCGGAGTGGGCGACGGGCGGTCAGTGAAAGCACTTTGAATTCTTCATTAACAGTAGGGTTGCAGATAACTCCTGCCGGTAGGAACGTTAGAAGCCGGTTTCTCCTCGGTGTGAGGAGACATTCCACATATTAAAGTCATCATTATATACTGTTCTATTGAGGCTCTTCCACCTGTTTCACTTACTTCACAAGTTACTGCAATGTTGCCCTGAACTGGTTGAAAGATAAAATCCTTCTCCGTAGTTCCTTTCTTTTTTTATTTTCAAAACATTTCGATTAGCCTGTTATTCGGAGCTGTGGTACTAATCTGGAAAGCTGAAAAAGCTAGAAACAATCCCTCCACATGGACACTCATCATCTGTTACGTGTCCTCGTTCACATGTACTGTTACGTGCATTGAAATATGTAACAACGCATTGTGTAAAAACACCTCATTATGTCACAACTTAATTTGTGATAAAAACATCCACAGCCTGATCACGACATGTTATTAAGTTCCCCAGTGAGTATGTTGATTATTACAAAATACTGGAATTGCACTTTTGAAATAAGCTAAAGTATTTAAATGAGCTTTTTGAGGTGAAAAAAAAACCTTATAGTCTAGTTTATACTGGGGAGGTTACTTTAGCTTAAGAAATTCATTTTGGCTGGTTATTACACAAAGCAACATGCATTGATTTATTACAAAATGTGAACAGTAAAATAATGAGGTGCTTTTATGTAGTGCATTGTGGGAGCATTTACTCTGACTGTTCTGCTTTGAATTTAAGAAGGATGGTGAATCAGGGAGAATTCTGTTGTGTTACTGCTGTAATGTGCCTCAGCATCCACCACTGTGCATTCGCGAGCAAACGGCCAGTTTTCCACACCTGTCGGATCGTAGTGCCATCACGGTCTCCGCGGTGACCGTGGTGACCGCGGTGACCGTGGCTGGAGGAATCCGGAGGGGCAGCTTGTGAAATGTGCTCTAACCAAATGAATGCAGTCAGATGCTCCCTGGACACACTGGGTCACAAAGCTGTTCTAAATAGTTGCATTGTCTTGATGTTTGCGTACGTTTCATCTGAATTGTGTTCCGTTACCAGTGGCCTTATCGAGGTAAAGCGGAGGACACACTCCTCTGGTTACACCTGATAGCACCTATCGCAGATGATTTTACCAGCAAGACCAATCAGAGCTGCCCACCGGGGAACGAATCCCGGTGTTCCAGGTAAAAGGGACAAAGAGGAAGTGAGGTGCAGTTCATGTTCTGTGTAATTTATTGAAAGAAAACTGTGCGAACCCGTTGTACCGATGTCGGAGCGAAAGCAGTGAAGTGTCTAACATGGCATTGAAGTGTCGAATAAAAAAAATCACATTTTGCTACTATGTCGTTTTTTTGTCTGTATTTCTTAAAGCTGTCTTTTTCAAACTTGGAGGTACAGGGTCGTCTGTTTGTTTATTATGTTGTAAATTTGAGTTGTTTTTTATGATTTTGTTTTTTTTTTATCTTCATTTTTTTGTTCATTTTATATTGCTCTGTAATTTTGTCAATTTTTTCGTTTATTATTTTTATTCAATTTTTTGTTATTTCTAATTATTTTCTTTCATTGTTTTTTGTTTTGGTCATTTTTGATGATTTTGCTAGTATTCATGTTATTATTGATCAGTTTCTGTTTGTCATATTAAGTCTCATATTGTCTTCACTCTTGTTAAGATGAATGTGACTCAGTTCACACCACAACCTCCATTGAGCTGGATCAGTGGGTCAATTTGACCTGAATATCATACAAGGGTTGATTTTTTTTTTTTTTTCAGTTTTTCTATACAGTATATAATTTTTTGTACATATTTTTGCTCATTTCTTTTGTTGATGTTATTATTTTGTTGACCAATGGTGTCATTTTGCTAACTCTCCCTGTTTTAACTTTGCTGCATTTTCTTCAACTAATTTTGTTCATCACAGTTTAGTATTGAACATTGTGCTTAACATTGTGTCCACCTTGTCTTTTTAAAGAATATTATTTTTATTATTTTCAACATTGTACATTAAAGGTGCTGTCTATGATGTTGGTAAACTAGCTAATAGCTGATCATTCATGATGGACTGATGTGAATGAATGCGGCTCATAACCTCAGTGTCTCCTCCGTCATCCTGTGGTTACATAAGCCACAGTATTTACCACCACAACTGTTTTCAGCTGCAGGAGCTCGGACACAGATGAGGTGGTAGGACCGAGGACTGGACCTGGACGTGAGAAACCAGGGCTCCCAGCATCATCCACTGCACCTTTAATACTGAAGACATCGAAACTATGAATGCACATGTATGGAATTATGTAGTAAATACAAAATTGTTAAATAACATCTGTATTATGGCAAGAAACATTAGACAGGACAGTTCATCATTACGTAACAGTTTGTAGGTTTGTACAGTAGTTGAACCACTAAAAGCTCCACTGACTCTGCATCCGTAGCTACATTAATAGGGTGAGAAATGCATAAAAACAATGCAGTTCAGCACAGTGAGTGAAGACTCCACACATATCCTTCTTAAATATAGTTTCCTTTTGACAGTATCGACGGTAGAATCCTGAACAGCCGAGTTAGCATTTGGCACCGTTCACACGTCACAGCGGTTATGGAGAAACCATCATTTCCAATGAGGCGAAAACACATGAAATGCGCAGACCTTGATGTTCAAGGCGGTGAAGAAGCTAATCTTCCAACCAGGAACGTCTCCCGGTTCCCTGACAGCGTGCGTGTTTTTTTTCCTTCTGCAGGCTGTTTAAAATATTTGCTATGGAGTGGAGGGCCGGCCGAGGGTCAGCGGCGGCCCCCGATGTGCATTCCAGATGGGCGTTTGTCACCGGTGATTGACAAACCCGGGCCGTGGCCTCCACCAATCACACGCAGGCCGTTGTTGTCCAGCGGCGCAGTGACGAACGCTTCCACCTGTGAGGCCGCGCGGCTCCCGCTGCCCCGACACGATTTACCGCGTCCTCAGGCAGCTGAAGGACACCGAGGGGATTCACTGGCAGCAGCGGCGGCGTACAGGTGCACAGCGACAAATCATACCGTTGGCCTCTGGATTTCAGCGGGATTGGTTACACATAAGGTAAAAAATATGGAATAACTGCAGCCTTAACTCTCTGGAACTGAAAACCCAGGGGTAAGACAGTAAATGTCAGTGTTAAAGCCCCTCTGATCCCACTGCGGAGGTTTGACTTGGTCTGCGGAAGGCCAAACATTTCTCGATTCTCTTCATAAATGAGAATTTAAAGGGCTGACACTTTAAAACTCAGCAGAACCTGTACCTGCACTGGTGCAGGGAAGACACACATTTAACCATTTTATACCAGATGATAAATGTTTTGAGTGGAAAAGTCATATTAAATCCAACTATTAATCAGTGCAGGGTATTTGTGATGTGACTCGGGGTCTTTTGAGCTGGACAAGCTTTTTAATACTGGCAAAGCAAATGATCTTGGTGCTGAGTGTTGGAGGGTTAAGATGACAGCTGGCTGACCATAAAGTCTAGATTTAATACAGTTTTTAAAAATAAATTGTTCAAAGTCTTCACAACGTAAGCAAAACTCTATTTTGTCCTGCGATGTATCTATGGTTTTTATTAATTCATCTGACCAAAGAACAGTTTGTCCATTTTGCCTCAGACCATTTAAAATGAGCTTTGGTCCAGAGAAGATGGTGGCGTTTCTGGATCATCTTCACATATGGCTTCTTTGCATGATCCAGCTTTAACTTGAATTTGTGAATTGCACATGGAACTGTGTTCACAGTGAAGTGCTCATGAGCCCATGCGTTGATTTCCAGGTGAGAATCGTGCTCATTTTTAATGCAGGGTGTGAAGATCACAACTATCCAGTGTCATCCTTCAACCTTCTTCCTGATTTTCTGAATCTTTTGATGGATGTTATACATCAACTTCCAAGTCTTTGCTTCTCTAAAACGGCCCAGTTAACCTAGTAAGTTGTCAAATACTCCTCCAGCTGTTTTTATTTTGTGCCAATTAATCTTCCAGGCTTTTGGTGCCACTTTCCAACTTTTCTGAGATGTGCTGCTGCCATCAAATTCAAAATGAGCTGAAATTTTCAATGAAATGTTAAAATGTCTTTGCTTCAACATCTGATATGTTTATACCCATGGGTCACAGGAAAATTTACTTGGGTCTTAAAACAAATACGTACTTGAACCATTTTTAAAACTTTGGAATGTTCACATTGTTCTGTTAATTGTACCTAAAATGTTCATTTTATAGATAAAAGTGAAAAATAAGAGCCTGTTACTTTTGTCTTAATGGCTTATTTACAGGTTAATAATCATATCACCAGGGAAAACAATGGAAACACCATTTACAAATCAACAGGGCATAAAGAAGCCAACCTTGTCTACATTTTGCAGATGAGGGTTTGAATGCTTGTATTTGTACTTGTACCGAGGGGTTCGTCCTCCGCCACAGGATGTGACCTGTTCCGGAATCAGAACGTTTATACAGGACAGCGGTTCTGATAAAACTAAAGCCTTTTCTATTTAACAGAACTGTCTGTTGTTACAGGCGTCTTAAATTTAAAATGGAGGCTCCTGCAGGTGGATGAGCTCAGTTCTGCTCCACTGGGAAAAAAACAATGGTGAGATGTTAACAGTGTCTCTGACACAGGTGGCTCGGCTTATTGGGGGGGCAGGGGGGGGCACTGAAATGATAATATAGCCATGAGCACTGCTGTGGTTCCCAAACTTATGGTTGCCAAAATGTGTCACACAGCCTCTGTGACTGCGTCGGGTTGACGAATGTGTTCATTACTTTAGGATTTATTCATTTTTAGTTCATTTGATCCTTGAGCTTCCAGGCTGACGGTTTGTGTAGAAGTTTGAAACCGGATGTTGGCCTTGAGGTGAAAGTCAAAGGTCAAATGATCTGATTTCCTTGTTAGTGGCTTGACTCTGGAAAGGACAGGCCCGGCGTCAGCGGGGTACTACTTTGAAGATGTTTTGAAAATGAAAAACTTCTACGTTGGCTAAAATCGAACTTGTTTTCCAGAG
>JAQQAE010006725.1:0-16448 GCA_029823295.1 Pseudamia nigra
TGCTGAAACATCTCAAGGATGATCAGTGGAAACAGATGCACCTGAGCTCAATTTTGAGCTTCACAGAAAAGGCTATGCAACAATTTCAAAAACACTTTTTCACATTGTCATTATGGGGTGTTGTGTGTAGAATTTTGAGGGAATAAATTAATTTAATCCATTTTTAAATGAGGCTGTAACATAAAAAATTGTGGAAAAAGTGAAGCGCTATGAATACTTTCCGGATGCACTGCATCCATCTGTTATTGCATGTCTCACATTAGAAGGTATATTGTACAATTTTGAAATTAAAACCTAAAAAATTACATTAAAATATTCAAATTTAACCCATAAAAACATCATTCATGTATTTTATCAGTGGCCTTGAGTTTTGACAGTTGAGTCCAATTCTGAATCTACAGCTCTGTTAAGAATATGTGATGGACGAAACATATGAAGCATCATTAATTCTTTAAGTATAAAGTCTGCATTTGGACATGAAAACAGAAAAACTCATTATGTTATTTGATACAGAAATAAATGAACGGACAGATGGATAGTTCAAGACTTTTACTGTTTACACCTGAGTGCTGCACACAAATAAAGCTGAACATCTCTTTCCAAATGCATTATCTGAGATTTTCTGAAGAGTTGCCCATAAGCACCAACTCAATGAACAAAAATGAACTACACTACTGGTCAAAAGTTTTAGAACACCCCAGTTTTTCCATTTTTTTGGTTGAAATTCATGGAGTTCAAGTTTAATGGATAGCTACCATCTTGCTCTTTCCTGTCAGTTTCCCCCAGTTTCTGAGTGTCTTTTGATGGTGGAGTCAAAGCCAACCTGCAGACATTCTGCAGCAGCACTGGCACAAAAACGTGTTGAATATTGAGGTTAAAATTTTATTTAGTTATTTGTCCATTTTGAGTTTGATGCCGGCAACATGTTTTTAAAAAGTTGAGTCAATAGTAGCAAAAAGTTGTGAAATGCTTAAAGATGGCAAGAGGATCACTACTCTGTGAAAGAGTACACTGGAAAATAATGTTACAGTTTGAGAGTAAGATTTCTCAGTGTGAAATTGCAAAGACTTAACTAAGAGTTGGATGAGCATGATCTTGGAGCCCTCCAATGACACTGTATTAAAAACAGACATGATTCTGTTGTGGACATCACTGCAGGGGCTCAGACATTGCTACAAAACACTGTCTGTGAACACACTCACTGCATCCACCATTGACAGCTGAAGCTTCACCATGCAAAGAGGAGGTTATATAAACCAATCCAGAAACAGCCTTGAGCACAGGCTTATTTAAGATGGACTGAGGTGAAGTGGCACATACTGGTTTTACAGCACCATGTCCATGTCCACATTCTTGCAGTGTCAAGGAAATTGTTTCAAAATGTCTGCGGCAACTTACTTGAAACTTGATGAGTGGTGCTACTACTTGTTTCAAAAAAGATTTACTTAAAACTTGTCTTCGTTATTCATCACAAACAAACCTTAAACTACCAACTTCTTGAATTGATACGTGGCACAACTGCTTCTAACAACAAAATGTCCAAGTACCTGAACCAATTTAATTAAAATGTGCCATTCTTATTGACCACTATAGTATCTAGACCCTACCAGCTTTTGGGATAAAGTGGCTGCCTTTTTGGGTGGATCCTCTGCAATCATAGGTGATTGAAAAACCTGTACTTGGATGGAAATTCACTGAAGTATCTTTACAATGAGTAAAATATGACCATTATTCTTGCTCATTTTCTACATTGAATTCTACTCAATATTGTCAAACATATGTTCTACCAAAATTATGACGTAAACCTTAATTCAGTTTAATGTTTTAATGTAACTACCTTACGTCAATTTTTATTATTTTTTAATTTAAGTATTAAATCAGTCTGGTCTCAAGATTTTACAGTGGAGTATGTGAGTGTTTAAAATGAATGTCAACTTGCTTTCCTGGTATTATTTTTGGTCTGAAAACATTTATTTTGATCAGCTTTTGTGAAATATAATTTCTGGAATAGTAATAAAAAACCTAAGGGGTTACTCGTGTGGTGTTTCTTGAATTAATTGTAAGAAGAATGTGTTATTTTAAGTGCATCTAAATATAGGTTAACACACTGTTGACGCACTTTTCAGGAGAGAACATTGCATTGAACTGGATGCCTTTGGTTTTCATTGATTGTCGTTGGTTTTGTGATAACGCATAGCTGTGATCCTTATCTTTCATCACACGCAGCTGCTGAACCACTGACGAGCTGCGTTCGTTTCAGTCGGTGCTACTCATCCTAAACACCATTAATAAACAAGGCTGGGAATTGTGGGTTTTTTTCCGCTCAGATAACCATAGGCTACCGGGAAGCAGCCGGGCTCGCACACCGGGACACACCGGGACGGACCCGAGTCTCCTCCTCCGCGAGCCCCGTCCTTTTCTTTTGTGCTCCCCTCGTGCTGAGCGCCTCGCGGGGCTGGCCAGTGGTTCGGTCGGTCGCGCGCGCGCACGTTGTTGGTCTGCAGATTCCACGCGGCTCCTCCTCGAGGGGGTCGCGGCGACTGAGAGCCCCCACCCCCTCGTCTCTCTCTCTCTCTCTCTCTCTCTCTCTCTCTCCTCTCTTTCTCTCTGCCCCCCCGGCTCCTCTTACGCCCGCCCCGGCCCCGATTGTTGACAAAAGACGGTGTGAGACGGAGCGTACGGAGCCCATTCCCCGGTACCGGTGAGCACCTCTGCCTCTTTACTTGACTTCATTCCCTGAACAGCTCGGGAAAAAGGAGCGGGACGGCGGCGGCGGTGGTGGTGGGGGCGAGGAGGACTCCTTCGCTCCTAGAAATCCGTGAGTCACAACGGACCGCTTTGTGTCCGGAGCGGATCGCTTGTAGCCAAACGTTAGCCGTGGTAACGCTGCGGGGTCGCTCCCCTCCTCCCCGCCGCCCCCGTGTGATCCGGTGTCATATGATGCTCATTTCTGTCTGTAGCCTGGGGCAGATTATGACAGCTTTCCGTCTCTCTTTGTGCCTTTGTGTGTCCCCTCTCCGGAAGGTGTGGCCGAGGTGATTCGGTTGTCGGTGGTGGTGATCGGACCGCAGCAGGCCGGCGTGAAGTGGACGCTCCCCTCCTCCCCTGCCTCCCGCAAACCACCCCGCTACTGGTATTTACCGACATAACTCACAGCCAGGATGGGTCACTCACTGTGAGGAGGAAGAGCCAGAGCAGTTTTACAGGAGGAGGAGGAGGAGAAAGAGGAGGAGGCCTTGGGCAGGTCTATTTAGTCGGGAATGGTGTGAGCTGAGGCGTCCAGGCAGTCTGGATCTGACCGGGGACCCGTCATTCCCCCGGAGCCTCCGCGGCTCCAAGCCGCGTCCTGAGCCCTCCAAGATGGGGAAGTGCGACGGAAGATGCACACTCCTGGTGATCTGTTCACTGCAGTTGGTGAGTGTGTTTCTGTACATGTTGATATGTTTGTACTTACTCACTGTGAAGATATAATTAGAGCAGCGTGCTACAGACTCGCACATTGTAATCAGACATTTTGGTCCTCCACCCCCCTCTGCATAGTCCCAGTGAAGGCTTTGAGCTGCAGCTGCTGGGGTGCCATGCCACATTACAGGCCAGGGTGTGTGTGTCTTTGAAGAAGACGGAGCAGAGCAGGGGGCGCTTTGGTGTCAGGGTGGTCTGCGTGTCTGTACAATGAAGGGTGATATCCCCAATTTGGCAAAAACCATGTGAATGTTAAGTACAAGAGGGACAAGGAGGCTGTGTTTACCATCTGGTCTCCATTCTGAAGGTAAAGTTAGCTGCTCTGTGTCTCAAAATAGCTGGAGACTATTGCTGTAAAATGTAATAAGTGTGTAATATGAGACAGTATGAGCTATTTCTGTAGTGAGCAGCGTGAGGCCATTGTTTGCTGTGCTGATGAGTTGTGTGTGTTTGTGTGTGTGGCAGGGGGATTCAGCCCGTAGATTCTCATTAGTTTGGGGGTGCTTTTGGGGGGGGGGGTGCTCCTCTTTTACAGTCATTGGACTGGTGCTCCAGGCAGTTACCATGGAAACAACTGCGGCAGACCTGTGTATGTGTGTCCCTGTCACCGTCCATGTGTTAGTGTGTGTAAACTTGACTAAGGCCCATGTTGTTCTCGGCTCCATTTGCATATGTCATAATTTTTTTTATGTTAATATGTTTTATTTACCCTCATGGTGTTCCTATAGGTGGCAGCCCTCCAGAGGCAGGTGTTTGATTTTCTGGGCTACCAGTGGGCCCCCATCCTGGCCAACTTCCTGCATATTATGGCTGTCATCCTGGGCATGTTTGGCACAGTGCAGTTCCGCTTCAGATACCTCATCTTTGTGAGTACATATGTCTCACCTCTTAATGACGCCTCGGCACCTGTTCACCATCAGCTTTATTGAAACAGACGAAGCGTGAGCCTCAGTGTGATGTACTTAAAAACTGAATCTGATCTCTGTGTGTCTCTTTGGCAGTATGCAGTATGGTTAGTCCTTTGGGTGGGCTGGAACTCTTTTATCATCTGCTTCTACCTGGAAGTTGGAAACCTGTCTCAGGTAAACTGGGAAGTGACAATTAAAGTAGCACTGTTAGGATATTTTACAAACTGTGAGAATTAGCCAAGTTGTCACAAATGGTCAGATTATAAATATTGGTTTTAAAGATGAGTGAGAACTAGACATTGTTCTGACTGATCACAAGGTATCAGCCAAAATATGTAACCACAAAGCCAAAGTCATTTAATGCTAGTTAAAGTAGCTCCATCTATTCCAAAAGTTGACAAGCTGGAGATATAAAAGTCATCAATAAACAAGGCAGCTTTTATATGTGTATGTGAGTATATGATCATGAAAATAATATCCACACAAACATTTCTCAGCTCATAGTTTGAGTTTGACGTTCAGTGATTTGGATTCAAAAGTTTGTACTCACCTTCTTCCACAGTGTCATTTTTCTATTGGTATTATGTTCAACATTGTCCATTTAATATTGAAGACGTCCAAACTGAAAAAAAATACCACTTATGGAATTATAAGTGTTCAACAACCCAGAACGCGTTTTATATTTTAGATTGTCTGAAGTACATACATTTAGCTCTGACGACATCTTTGCACACTCATGGCATTCTCTCATCAGCTTCACCTGGAACAGTTTTCAATTTCCGGGTGAATTTATCTGTCCCATTTCTTGCCTTCTTAATGTACGTCAAACCATCCTGCTGATGTCGTCTTGTACAGTGGGAGGGTGGGTGCAGAGAAATGAAGAAGAAATGAACATCGGTCAATTTGAAAAATCTCCAGAGCTTTAAATTTTCCTCAAGTGCAGACACAACGACCATCAAACACTGACGATAAAACTGTTTCTCACGAAGACCGTCTCACGAAAGGAAGACCAAGATCTATCTCTGCTGCAGAGAAGTTTATTAGAACTACCAGCCTCCCAAACAGACCATTTACAGCACGTCATATGGTAGCGTTTGATGGTTTGGTGACTGCCATAATACAGATTTGTCCAGTAGTTGTAGTAGCACTAATAGGCCTGTTGACTCTGTATCCATCCTCCTCTGCACGAGGCGACTGGTCTAAAACACTTGAAGGCAAGAAATGGAACAAATGAACTCACCTGTGATTTGAAAACTGTTCCAGTACTGAGTAACATCATAACATGGAATTTTTTACAGCATAATATATTGTGTTCAAACAAGTATTTTGGTCAGTTTAGTGTATTTCCATTTTTTGATGACATTATTGATTCTGTTTCTTATTTTGTTCCATTTTTAACTTGACTGTTTTCTTTTTTTATACAAATGCTGTTCCATACAGTAATTTGTTCTTTTTTTTACAGATTTTGTTGCTTGTATAGTTTTTTGTTCATTTTTGTTAAACTTTTTGATAATTTTTGGTCATAGTGTCACTCATTTTGTTGACTTTTTGTTACATTTTTTGATTATATTATTAATTTGCGTTAATTTACTTGATTATTTTATTCATTTTTACTTATTTTGGTCATGTAATGCTTATGTCATTTTTCCAATTTATTTGACTGCTTTATTCCGTTTTGTTAATTTCCTTAATTATTTTGTTCATTTTTTTTGTTCATTTTGTAAATTTGCTTGATTACTTTCTTCATTTTTGCTTATTTTGTTCATTTGTATTTTGTAATTTTACAATTTGCTTGACTGCAGTGTTCAGTTTTAGTATCATTTTACTATTTTTTATAAATCTTGTATCTTGCGATTATTTTGTACATTTTTGCCAATTTTGTTGCTTTGTTTATTCGGTTTAATAATATGCTTTATTGTTTTGCTCAGTTTTTTTGTATTTAGCTTAGTTATTTTTTTAATTTTAAATTTTCTGTACTCATACTCATTGAGGTGGACCAAAATGTAGCTGAGTAAGAGTTGAAAGTATGCATTGAAACAACGACTCAGAAGTACGTAGTATGGAAAAAGAACTACTCGAGTACATGTAAAGGAGTAAAGTGAGTACTAGTACCCACAACTGGTAACTAGTGAGTACTGATGACTGATTTTCTATGCACTGTGTATATTTGTGTGTATTTTTAGGACAGGGACTTTCTGATGACATTCAACACATCCCTTCATCGTTCGTGGTGGATGGAGCATGGCCCCGGTTGCCTGGTAACGCCGGTGCTCGACTCTCACATCGCCCCTGACGACCACCATGTCATCACTGTCTCCGGGTGTCTCCTTGATTACCAGTACATCGAGGTGTTGAGTTCAGCCATTCAGATCCTCCTGGCCGTACGTCACTCACATACACACAGACACATACACACACGTACACTGTTAAATCACACTATAGGACTTGGAGGGGATGAAATAATTAAAAAAGGAGTAAAATGACTGAGATACTAAAGAAAAGAACAAAATAATCAAGCAAGGGAGTAAAAATTTTAAAAATGATCAACAAAATGAGTAAAAATGAACAAATTCATAAAGAGAATATGTAAAAACAAATAAAGTAATCAAGCAAATGAGAAAAAATGTACAGATTAATCACACAAGTTACTAAATATGAACAAAATAATTAAGAAAATAAGTATATATGAGCAAAATCATCAAAACAATGAGGAAAAATGAACACATTCATAAAGAAAATGTGTACAAATGAACAAAATATTCCAAAAAAGTACTAAATATTTACATTGTTTTCAGTTTGGTGTGTTTTTCATGTCTTATTTTGCATCTTTTACATTGGTTTTAATTTTTTTTTGCATATGTTATCTCCTTTTCTGCTTTGTTTTACATTGATTTGGTCTTTTTGTGTCTTTTGTCTTTGTGTGTTTTTTCTTTTTGCATAGTTTATATCCTTTTGTTTTCTGTCATTTGCATCTTTTGTGTCTTTTTGCATCTTTTACATTGTTTTCGTGTCCTTTTTTGCATTTTATGTCTTTTTTATCTTCTGTAGTAGTTCATATCCTTACGCATCTTTGACATTAATTTATTTTTTTGTCTGTTATGCCATGTATGTCTTATGTCTAGTCTGATATCATTTTCATCTTTTGTGTCTTTTACCTTGCTTGTTTTAAGCATCGTTTATGTTGTATTTTGTCTTTGTGGATCTTTTTGTCCTTTTGAACTTCAATAAAACAATGATTTGACACTTACTCTGATAATTATTAATATGTACTGAGAACATTTTCAGTCTTGTTGCCCAGCTCTTATTTCTCTCTTCTTCTCTCTCATCTTCTTCCAGCTTTTCGGCTTCGTCTACGCCTGCTATGTGAGCAAAGTCTTCCAGGATGATGAGGACAGCTGTGAGTGCCTGTTTTTTTTTTAAATTTATTTTCAGAGAAGCTGGTTCATCTTCGGTCGATTAGGTTTTCACCTGTGTCACCTAATCAAGGGAGCTTCAGTGGCGCCGGTTATCGGTGTTGTATGCATGGGCCATTAGTTTCATTGTTGTGTCTTTGCCTGAGTCATGCTGAGCAATAGACCACAGAGGATTCCCTGTGGGTGATCGGAGCGAGTCCATCTGTGGGGGTGTATTAGAGGGATGTCTGCCGGAATATTCCCACTGTCCAGAGTGTCCGTCTGTCAGCCTGGATCGCGTCTGTCGGCGTCTGAGTGCCATCTGTGTGTCTGAATGTTTCTTCTCCTCGTCAGCCACTTTGTTTAACTCTCACCCCAACAAGGAAATGAAAGACTGTAGGAAAAATAGTAGACCATGAGGTACAGGTTTCTATACTGCCATAATTAGAGCCGGGTAAGATGCTAAAAATGTTGCAGTCCAGTCTCCAACAATGTGTAAAATGTAAATGAAAACATAATGGGATGATTTGCAATACCCTGAAACGCCATTGAAAACAGCACACAGAAAGCATGTCAAATCTGGACACTGAAAAATGATATGCCCATTTTCAGTTTGATCGCAGCAACACATTTCAAAAAAGCAGAGTCAGTAACAAAGTTGTGATATTGTTAAAAACTCACCTGGTGGAACATTTAGCAATTCCATTCAGTTCAGTTCAGTTTGTTATGGCTCAGCTCTCTGACATAACAGTAAAGGAAACCCGCACAGAGAGTAAAGTAAAAGTGATTAATTTTTTAAACAAAAGTCTTAAGGGTTTTATAACTTGACCAAAATAATGTGCAGAAATTGAAGCTGGCAGGGAACCAAGCTGCCTGAAATTAATTGACAAAATGCCAAACTAGTAAATGAAAGAGCTCTAAAGAAACATGATGCTGTACCAAGGAGGAGGAAGCCCCGGACTGTCGGGAGAGGGAGGGATTTACAGACTCTGGAGGCAGTGGCCAGGTGCCTCCAGTTCCCAGGTAACCTGCAGCTCCGCCCAACCAAGAAGCAGCTCTGCAACAAGAGACACACACAACACACACCAGCCCCAGAGAGGCCATGGGGCCGTAATAATTTGTATATCATAATCCAAGGTTATCTCTAGAACCTTCACAATTCAAGGCTGAAGCCTCAAAGAGCAAACCCAGCCAGACCTCCACGAGAAAGCCAAGGGCAACAGGACTGATGAAGAAATTTCTTTAATGGAAGATGGAAAAACCTCCAGCAGAGCTAGGGCTCTGGGCAGGAGGACATCTGCCCTGACGGGTTGGAGGTTAGTGGACAGAGGAGGGACAAAAAAAAGAGTAGAGATAAGAGCAACAAATAGCACACACACTGGATGACACAGACAAGTAATGAGGATAATGGGCAACAAGTTAGTAATATGACTGCAAGAGAGGCTGAGTCACCCTAAAGCAAGGTGAGGGGTTCACCACTCTGAAAAATTGCACTGGCAAATACTACAACAGTTTAGTTCATAAGACGACTAAAGATACAAAGAAGCAGAAATCTTGGGCATTGTATTAAAAACAGGCATGATTCTGCTGTGGACACCACTGTATGAGCTCAGGAAGACTTCCAAAAACCTGTGTCTCTGAACACAATTGGTTGCTGCATTTCCAAATGACAGCTGAAACCCTATATTTAAGAGGAAATCCTAGATATAACACAGATAAGCAATAAGTTCCAGCTCATTTTAGATGGACTGAGGCGAAATGTGACAAGAGGCATCAATCATTCAGAAGTTGAAATTCTTTTTGGAAAACATGGACTTTGTGTGATCTGGGCTGAAGAGGGGTACCGTATGGCTCATTGTCAGCTCTCAGTTCAAAAGCCAGCATATGTGGTGGTATGGGAGTGCATTAGTGCACATGGCATGGGTAACCTGCACACTAGTGAGATCAGGATTAATGCTGGATAATATGGCTTTGGGGCAATGCTGACAAGTAGACATCATCTTTTTTGAGGGGAAGCCATGCTTATTTCACAATGATGATGCCAAACCACAATCAGTACATATTACATAGTAAGAATCTGGGTGCAAACCTGGTCACCTATCAGAAACGTTTGCACTATTATGAACAGCTGAAATCAGGCAAGAAGGAGAAAACATTGCACTTACACAATGACAGGAATTAGTCTCCCCAGTTCCCGAACATGTACAGAGTGTTGTTAAAAGAAGAGAAAAACACAGTGGTAAACATGACTCAGCGTTTTTGAAAAGTGTCGCTGGCATCAAATTCAAACAAAAATCATGTAGTTTTCAAAAAAATGAAACTCGGTGCTATTTTCAATTAAATATGGAGTTTTTGTGTTTTCTTCTTTTATTTACATTTTACATAGTGGTCCAGCTTTTTTGCAACAGAATTGTGTAGCCCATCTGTGTTAAAAAAGTAAAATTCTGCTATGTTTCATTCTGATACGTCTACCCGTATGTTTCAAATTATTTGTGGAGCAAAAAGACTGTTTGTGGACATCTGCTGCTGTTTTCTTCATGAGCTGACATCACATACTGTAAGTTTGTTCTGAAAATCAATCGAGAAAGATTAGAATAATGTATCAGTGACAGTGAGGCAGCGAGTGGGCTGATTTATGGGCGCATTACTGCTGATTCTGATGTCATCACAGAGGTGCAGGGATACAGTGGTCAACCAAAAGCACCACGATACAATCTGATATTTTAATAGATGTGCATGTCTGAGTGGAACGCCAGATAGAAATAAAACACTGGGTCTGAGAACATTGACTTCAGTGGAAAGTGAAATGACGTAGTCTCTTCCTCTGTGTCATTTGTTGTTTTTTGAAGTTGATTTCATCGGTGGCTTTGACTCGTACGGATACCAGCCTCCTCAGAAGTCCTCTCATCTGCAGCTGCAGCCGCTTTACACGTGAGTTTAAATAGAACACTTTGAAAACTCTGCTTTTTTTCTCCTTCTTTTTGGTCTCAAGAGTGCGTCTATAGGTGCACCCAAGGTATTTAGACTGCATTCAACTAAATTTGGCAATATTTTGAAAATCTTTAAAGAACTGTTTGAGCAGAAAACAAAACAGGCTGTATGGCTATTACAAAATGAACTAATGCTATAATTCAGTTTTATTAAACATAAATATTTTTCAGTGTCTTTCACCTTCAATCTTCTCTTCTTCTGCATTAACACTCCGCTGCATTCAAGTCTTCCACTGATCAATGCAGTGCAGTAGGTCTTCTCAAGTCAGATCTCCCATAACCTCTGTTGTTCTTTTCTGAACTTCTGACACAGACTAAATGTGTTCCTTTGACAAAGATTTGATCTCAGGAAAAAGGAAAAATCTCACAGTGATGGATCAGGTCAATAGGGAGGGGGATAAAGCACTGTGATTTGTTTTTGGGACAGAAACAGTTTTACTGAGAGCACAGCGTGAGCTGGTGCATTGTCTTGATGAAAAATGAATCCCTTGGTCCATAGTTACAGTCTCTTTCATTCATGTTGAAGAATTTCTTGAATTTGTCAAATCAGTATGTGACATGCTATGTTCCACATGCACCTTAGTGAATGGACAAAAACTTAAAAAGTTTCACCTGCTGTTTTGTTCAATTTCACCAAAAATTTCAAGTTAATGTGTTCATTTTCAGACGCACTTCAATCAGTAGCTAGCAGTGAACTAAAGACATCCGCTATTGGAAACGTACAGCAGCAGTGTGTGAATACCTAACCCTTAATATATAACACTCCGTGTGACTGTGACCATGTGGTTTGATCCTCGTAAGCACAGTCTCATTATTTAAGACATACCTCGTATTTTGAATCTCAGTGAAAGTTGAGGTTTTATAAAATCATTGAAGTATTTGGAAAACTCATGGAATTTCATTTTTGTGGACACACACTTTTCCTGGTTCGGTTCAGTTAGGCATTTCCAGTTCAAAATTCCATCCATACATCCATCATCTTCCACTTATCAGGTTCACGGGAAACCTAGACTCTTCCTGGCCACCACCTTCGTGTCCTCTGGGGGGACCCCCAAATGTTCCCAGGCTAGCTGAGAGACTTAGGGAGGCATCTGGAGAATTGGAAGAATAAATGTTTACGTGTTCTCATGAAATGATGTGACAATGTGATGCACGGGCATAGATTTTGTCTGAACATTGGGGGAGACAAAATGATTAATAAATGAGTTTAAATGAATTAAATGATCGATAAAATGTGTTAAAAATTGATAAAATAATCAATAACATAAAAAATGAATGAAACAGTTAAGAACATTAGTAAAAAAAACACCCAAAAGAATAGAAAATCAACAAAAATGAAGAAAATAATCAAAACAATGTGCATTGATTAAGAAAATAATCAAGAAAAATTAAACAAACAAGTGAATGAAACAAAACAAGGAACAACATGAACAATGAGTAAAGCAGTCGATTTTAACTTATTTTGTTCATTTTGATGTCCAGCCCATCAAAATAAGCATTAAATCAATATTAACAAAATCTTCTAAAAATCAATATACGTAAATGAACAAATAATCAAGAAAATTAAATGAACCCAACAATCAAAAGAAACGCCATTACCAATATAAAGCAGGATTTTACCTATCATCTAATTTATAGTGTTTTACAGTGGGGGATAAATGCTCCTTTTACAAATATTGAGGGGGACGAATCCCCCCAATCACCTCTGAAATCTATGCCACAGGCCTACAGTCACTGTTACCGGTATATCCTATCAGTTTAAACAAAGTCATTATCTCCCACAATGCCTCTCTGCAAACATGGGAGACTGGAAACATCTGGGGGTGTTTTTGTGTGTGTGTGCATCTTAACCTCTGAATGACAGGGTTTTAGAGGAACTAACAGGATTTCACATTTTTGTATTGCAATGGCAGTAGAATGAAAATTAATGGTTTTATTGATAGTCAATGGGACCTAAAAGGGCTCCAGGAGGATGAATGTGAGTTTTTTGTCTAGTCAGAGGAAAATTCTGTCTTTTTAGTATTGATTCTGAAATTCCAAAATTCATTAAAAAACTGAAAACTTTTGTCAGATATCATCATCTTAGCACAATAACTGCCATAATGGGAGCAAAACAATACAATAAAAAACCCTAAAAATGCCTCAGGAGGGTCTGAGGGTTAAAGGTTTTGAACTGCCTTTGAAAGTCGAGTTTTCCTGGAAAAGTCTTCCGAATGCTGTCCAGCAATCTATTTGCATCACCTATTACATGGCATAACTAAAATAATTGTGAATACACAGCATAGACTGCAGATCATCTTTAATAATAACAGACGGCACGCTTTGAAAAGGGTCGATATAAGTCAATGAGTAAAAGACATTACTGTTGGAGGAGTGAAATCAGTTCACTTAAGGTTGCATTTATCTGGATCCTGCTGGTATCATACACATGTTATTGGTTGGGGGAGAATATTTGACTACTGACTCTAGATTGTTGCCTAATTTCCATACAAGTACATTTTTTTTAGTAAATATCTCATTAACTTAATCGTTTTTCTGAATCATCAAAGTGATTGTGAAAATAACCAGCAATTAAAGAAAGAAAACCTTCACGGTTGGATTTTCATACAATAATTAACTCCGTTCCTTGTTGGTTTGTATGTTTAAATGCTGCACACCGTCGTGGGGATTATCCCATCAGCACCTTAAAAGTCATGGAAAGAGTCTTGAACCGCTTGATTTATGTGATGCTATGGAATTTTAGTTCACTGATGTTAAAACTGTATAAATCAACTTTGGCTGAACCTTGTGTACAAGGAGTTGATGGATTCTCCCACAGTTCAGAATATGACTTGAAAGTTGTCAATTTTCTTGGTTATTTTCTTAATGTTTTCTCCCTTTTGTTTCTTTTCAAAGTTGGTCATTTTCTGTTTTTTTGTCCCTTTTCTTTGGTCCATTTTTATTCATTTTTCTCATTATTTTGTTAATTTTTCCTCACTTTCTGTCAAATCTTGTTCACTTTATTGTTTTTTGCTGTATATTCTCCTTATTTCATGTAGAATATTTGTCATGTTCTTTGTTATTTGGATCATTTGTAATTTTGGGGGGATTTGTTTTTAATTATTATTTTGCTTGTTCTTCCTTTTACTGTATTTTTTTGTTCATTGAACCGGGTCGGCTCTATGGTTCATTTTTCTGATTTGCTCCTTATTTTTGTTCATGTTGAGTCAAACCCCAGAAATAAAGAGGGCAGAGTACCTGCATTTTACTTCGTTTTTACCTAAATATCATTCATTTCATTTGAGTTCATCACATTTAACCTTGTCACTAAATAAATCAGATGCCATAAATTCCAATTGCAGTCTTAACTTACTGTAAGCAGTATAAGCTGACTGTGAATCCTCTGTGTGCTTCCAGGGCTGGTTAACCTTTGGTAGCGCCCCCTTCAGGCCAAACCCTGACAGTGTCACTGTGGATGGAAAAGCAGCGGTGGCCCTGATTCCACTCACTCCGTGTCACAGTTTACCCGAGGAACAGACTTAACCCCACCCAGAGGGACAGATGAAAGTCAGTGTGAGTGGGTGTGTGTGTGTGTGTGTGTGTGTGCGTGTGTTAAGTACAGCCCTGATTCGAATGTACAGAGCTCAGGGAAGAACCAGCATGTCAGGATGAAGGTGGAAAAGAGACAAACAAAGAGCTGAAGACACGTCTGTCAAGTCACCGGAGACACTTCATTACAAAAACTGCCAGCTCTCAACAGACATGGCCAGTCAAAAGTCTGGACCCTTCTCTTTCAGTGGTTTTTCTTTGTTTTTTATTTTCAATATTGTCCATTAATACAGAAGACATCCAAACTATGAAAGAGCATGTTTGGGATTCTGCAGTGAACAAAAGTTGTTTTATATTTTAGATTGTTCAAAGTAATGACATTTAGCTTTGATGGGAGCTTTTCATTCTTTTATCAGATTCACCTGGAATGGTTTTCAATTCACAGGTGTACTTTTTCAAGAGTAAATTTGTGCCTTCTCATCTTAATGTGCTTTAAGCCCAGGACACAGGATATTTTGCCCGATTTTACCCACGGTTCACAGTTGAACGGAGTCTGCACCGGTCAGCACTAATTGGGGCAGTCAGCATGGCTAGTTGGTACAGAAATCTATTAGTGTGTGAGGGGAACAGAACCGCCTCTGGATGCAATCAGGTAGTGTGTACTGATTACAAAACCCAACTGCAAACACCTTGTCAACAACCAATGAAAGAATAGATGGGACACAGGAAAGAGTCAGAAGATGAAGACGACAGGAGGTGGCATGAATATCAAAATGATAACGAACAGCCACACCTGTTTCCTCTTTGGCCCCTTTTACACCAAATGATCTATGGTTCTCGAACCGGTGCCGTTCAGGTTCTCTGGAACCTTGGTGCCAGCTGTTTACGACGTGTTGCGTGGGCGTGTACACACCCACTCATGTTGTCATGTTTCACATTTCAGGAACCTGCTTTTCTCTGGTTCCAGATACCAAACTAAGTTTTTTTTTGGTGTAAATGTTCAGAACTAGGTTCACAAACCAGAACTGCGCCCGTTCCCTGTGGGTGTGAAAGGGGCCCTCTTTTCTCAGATCAGATAGTAACAGCCGTTTGTCCTCCATGTTTGCTTATCCTCTCAATGGTTGCTCTCATAAGAGTTTGTGTGAGAGTTTGATGGATTCAGTTGCTTCAGCTGGTTTGACAAATCATGTAGTCTGTGATCACCTCATCAGGGCCAGTCAACAAATGTGTGATCCCCAGGTTTTCAGTCGTTATAATAAAATCTGCTGAAACCAGTCTGTTAGCAAGTTTTTTCAAAGTCTGTAATGACAGTGAAAGTTGTGTAGTGTGTCCACACCCGGTACAGAGTGAAAAGGCCTATTAGTGCTACTACAACTTTACTACGTACTTGAAGAAATGAATGTCCATCAGTCAAGATATGATGGACCTTCTGAGTGTTTCTTGCCATAATACAGATTTGTACAGCAGTTGTAGTAGCAGTAACAGGGCTATGGGCCCATTCTTCCTCTGCGCAAGACAACCAATGGTCTAAAGCACGAAATGGCACAAATGGACTCACCTGTGAACTGAAAACCATTCCAGGTCACTACCAAATTAATCTGACAAGAAAATGTTGTGCGTGTGTAAAGGTGTCATCAAAGCTAAATGTGTCCACTTTGAACAATCTAAAATATAAAACGTAACAAAAATAAAGAAAAACCACTGAAGGAGAAGGTGTGTCCAAACTTTTGACTGGCAGTGTATGAGTGTGTGTGTGTGTGTGTGTATAACGTGTGTGTGTATGACTGCGTATCTCCAGTGGAGGACGAGCCTAGCACCCTGGATTCTTACCACTCAGCACCCATGTGACTTTTTTTTTCGGGTGCCTATGTGTGTGCCGGGGGCCGGGTGGGGGTCACATAATAAAAAGAGGCACGGCTCATACCTGTTGTCGTTTTTAGAATGTGGTTGATGTCGAACTAGAGCAGTATACGTCCTGCTCCCAAAGCCATCTTCCATTCACCCAGTAAAACCAGTTGTTAACATGGCAAACAGAAGCGGAGGGGGAGTTGTAAAAAAAAACAAGTCCAGTTTATTTTCAGGAATAAAGTCAAATCAGCTTATATGTAAGCTGTTGATTAGGGATGCAGATGGCTTTGGGATCAGGCATTAGTGTGTCTATGGGGTGG
>JAQQAE010006726.1:0-14447 GCA_029823295.1 Pseudamia nigra
CAGAGGGCAATAAGCATCCCTGCTCTCTGCGTGGTAGGCTGTCTTATTAGTGCACCTCAGCCAACCATCTGCCACGCTGAGATCCTGCCCAGAAAAATCTCTCAGGTGCCATAACAAAACCGTGTCCCCTTCAATACACAGACAGGAAGTGCCCACAGCACAAACACATTTTTAAAAATAAATATGCTCATTTTAAATTTTTCCAGTAGGTTTTGTTGCAGTTTAGTTGAGTTTAATATTTATAGTAGTACACTGTGAATTGTGCAGCACCCCAAAAAGCAAATAATATGAATCACCAGGGTAGGACTTTGGAAATGATGGCTGCACTCATGCCTCAAGTGTGACCACATTCATTTAACTTTAACTCTCGTTACATCGTTATTTAATAAATTTCTTTTACACATGTCACCTGTTAACCATCACCTTCAATTCAGTCTGTCAATATCACTAAAAAATGCCCTGCATGTGTTTATTTCTGTCAGATCTCTGGAAAAAGCCATCAGTGACCTTTAAAGAGACTCTATTGCCACCTTGTGGTTTAACTAGCAGTTAAATAATAAAACTATTGACATGAAAGATCAGAGGTTCAGAAGTTTTATTTAAATAGTAAAAGCAGAGCATGAAATGGTATGGAAAAATTCATCTTCATCAGTGCAGATAAATACAAAAACTGCAACAAAAAAATATAGAACAAGTAGCCATTAAACCTCTATTCATCATCTTTTCATCTCATTCAGTCTTCTTACAGTGCAAATGTGAGGAAATGTTTTGAAAAATAATATTTGGGGTTCCAGTTTTGCATGTCAGACTGGAAATATGATGTGTTTTCAGCTGCTGGACCATCTGACCAATGTACGAGGTGTTATTTATTTTATTTACAGAGCATACAGTTCCATCAGGTAGTCTCTAGGGACAATGCCAATCAGTCCATTCTTCTCCCCAACCCACCAGCCAAAGCTCTGGTACTCCTGGAAAACAAGGAAACACACGTAGTAATAATGGACGTTAGAAACATTGACACAGAGCTGGACGACACATTTAAATTTGGCATTATTGCAGTGGGATTTATTGTGGACAACATTTTTATTTTTGTCTTTTGATAAAACCTTCAATTTTTTTTTCATTTGAATCAATGTTGTCAAAGCCAAATTTAATGATTTAAGAAAAAACCCATAAATATTTTTTCTTCTCTGGGCATGTCATACCACTTTGCTGTTTTAGTCAACTTTTACATCTTTCACAACACTAGCATTTTTTGCATCTTTTACATTGTTATATCAATTATCTCACTTGTCGTTTTGCATTGTCTATGTCTTTATGCTGTTAGAGTCAATGATGCCATTTTCATTTTTTTTCTCATTTATGTCTTGCTGCATCGTTTACTTTTAACTTAAAACTACAAAAAAACCCTTGTCAGATTTACTCAAGATCTAACATCAACCCTTCAACTTTGATGAAATAACTTGGCATTAACATTGATAATTACCACAGTACCCAAGTACATTTACTTCTTTGCATGTACATGCATTTCTTTCCCAAAACAATGTAGTTTTGGCTGTTACAGAATACTTTTTAGTGTTATTCAGTTACATTTGTAATGAAAAAAAAGTACATTCACTCAGTTACATTTGGCCACACCTCAGGGAGTAAAAATAAAAAAAATATGGAAATTTAAAAATTATCAAGTAAATTCACTACATGAAAACACTAAGCCACAAAATGTGCAAAAAACTGCACAAAAATAATCACAAAAACAAAATATGCAATAAAATGAACAAAATAGTCAATTGTAAAAGCAAAATAAGCATTAATGAACAAAATAAGCAAAAATGAACAAAATAATCAAGCAAATAAAAAACAAACATACCTCTAATTAATTCCATGTTATGAAGTTACTCTTATGAGTAGCTTTTACTCAAGTATTTATCTTTGAGTACTTCTATTTCAGTCATTAGAATTACAAAGTAAGTTGAGTACTCTTTTCGTTTACTCTGCTCAGAACTGATGATTTTCAACATTGAAGAATCTGAAAGCTTCCATCTTGAAATCACATTTTAATTTTTCTCCAAAGCCATTCTTCCTTTCCAAACACTTGACAATTCCCACGTCCATCCCTGCCTCTCTACCCGGTGTCGTTTCTGAGACTGCACACTCTCTGCTCGAGACAAAAACCCCAGTGTGCACAGAGAACATCACCTATAAATCTGTCACAGCATGACAAGTAATAGCTCCAAATGGCTGTCAGCATGCTGAGATGTGAGGAAGACACTGTGAGGAGAGGGATCTGAAACAAGAGCAGAGCAGAGCAGAGCAGAGCAGAGCAGACCCCCCCAAACCCCACAACCCCCCTGCCTCTCTCTCTCTCTCTCTCTCTTTGGCAAAAGGTCTGACCTCACATCAAAGTCTTCCCAGGACATGAATCACACCGGAGATCATGTTCTGCCACGGCTGGAGGACCAGGAACCTGCACAGTGTTTCAAACCAAAGCCAAAGTGCAGGTACAACGGGAGACCACAGCTGTGTCCATTTATTCCCAGGTGAGCGACATGGATGTAAGTGATCACATTTTAGTATGATCACAGAAAAATTACAATAACAGCATGGATGGACAACAGGGATGTATGGCTGGAGGTGGACCATTCATCATCTCAGACAGAACGGTGCTGGACTCACGGTGTCACAGTGACTAAAGAGGTGCATATGATTCATCTGTGAAGAAATCAGAATTATTTACAGCAAATTTAACTAATCATGCACAGTATGGTCTGGCTCCTCCTCTTACAGACCTTTAATAAGAAAAGAAATTAATTTTTTTAAGACTATGGGTTATTAGCCATTAATTAGTGTCTTATTAACATATGCATATATTTGCAGAGTACTGGCCCTTTAATAGGGTTACAGAATGTGATCAGATTAATAAATGGTAAATTATTAATGTAACAGAAAATAGAGGAATGTTACATACAATTATCTTAAAGTTACAGTACTTCACCACTATTAATAAATGAAATTAACTAGGTTCCCTAATCTATATCCAACAATTTTTATATCAATAATATTAAAAAGCTAGAAAGCAGTCAGAGCATGCCAACCTCCACCAAGGTGGCCCAGCTTCCTCTTCATAGTGAAAATATAACATCATCGTTTGAACATATGCTCATTTCCCCCGTAATGTTACTGAACGCAAAAGTAATATTCTTACATTTATTTGACTCAGTATTGGATTTTTTTAACCATGAAAACCTACCTTTAGCATTTGGAATCACATAAATATCATAATTAGTTCAACAGTTATTCATAAAAATATTTCCATAATGGTGGTTTTCTTCTGGATCTAGCTACATAAATGTTGAAGATGCATCAAATAGACGATATCTGGACACATTACTGAATCAGCAGACTTTTCACTTCAGTTTGGTGTCAGTTTCATGCATGTAGCTTTATTTACTACCCTACAGCAGTGATTTTTCTTCAACCCCGGTACATATAAGCATTCTGGATCACTACATCTGGAATATTGCCCATATCTGGATCAAACTTGTGGATTTATAGAATCTATTGTGGTGTTATACTATGTTTTTTGGCAAATTTTTTGGGGTATTATTTGTGCTGTTACAAGGACAAATAAATTACCTAATGGTGAAGAACCGTCATGGCCCAGAGGATTTAGATGACTCCCAGGAGCTAATCAGTTGGTCTTTGTGCCCTTTCTGGCCCAAACAGATAAATAAATAAACTAACAGCAGCAATACATAACCTCCTTGGCGGCTGTGAGGTTAAAAAGCCTTCATCCATTTGTTCTATTATAAAACAAAACTAAAATATAACTAGAACATAACAAAACTACGACTGCCACTCTGAGTACAATACACTATGTATGCACCCACCTGAAACACAAAAATAAATAAATCCACGAACCCAAAACAAAAGTGCACACAATTAACCAATCATATACCAACTCTGATACATAAACAATGGGCAGGGACCTAATCAAAACTAATGCCATAGCTGTAACGTAAAACCACTTCACTGCATAGTACTCATTTCTGTATTGCATGTTCATAGTAACATACAGTACTGTAAAAAGGTTTTAGACAACTTTCATTTGTTGCCTCATCTTATTATCAAGTTTCTAATGATTATACACATGCACAAAAATGCTAAAATCAGTATGGGGGATAGAATGTGAAAATATCCGTCTTTGGTCTGTTGTTTTTGGAGGACTGCAAATAAAAATACAGAAAATATGTACACAGTACAATCACATAAAAATCATAACTAAATGGCTTCAACAGGTTAAAAAAAAAAAAACCACATATTTAGTATGACATCCATTCCCGTGGCAAGAAGTAGAACAATACTAACATTTGCTAAATAAAACCTGGTTTACGTCACTAGAGCTCATATTTTCCAGTAGTTAAAAGCATTTTAAAGTGCAAAGGGAGGTAACAATTAATGAAACAATTAATACTTTGAGAGGAAATGCATGTTCATGATCATTATAATCTGATAAAGCAACAAAATCAAGATGCCTATAGCAGTACTGTTTGTATAGTACAATGTGAATTCACTATAAAAAGGAATATTTATCACAGTATTCTTTTATGTTGAAGATATAATTTGTTTACATTGTATAGTAAATCACTTAAATTGTTTTCGTGTTTCCATCTTCATGCATAAATCCTATTGTGATTTTATGACAGTTAAACAATAAATAAAACAAACAAAATGAGCTCATAATTACAAAATCAGAGACTGCTGGTATGTTTTTGTCATGTTGGATCTTTCATAATGTTTTCATCCTGTTTTGTCTTTGAAAACATTTTCACCTTGTTGGATCGTTTACGGAGTTCTTACATGTTGTATCGTTCACATCATATCGTTTTTTTATGTCGTTTTCATCCTGTTGCATCTTTAAAAACATTGTGTTTCACACATAGACTGTATATATATATATATATAAAAATAACTGGACAAAGTGACCGTGACGTCACCCATTAGTTTCTGAAGGGCCGTTTTGAGGCCGATCAAGTTGTCACTTCCTGGACGGCATGTTGGAGCCAAAAACAGGATGTAACCATATTTGGACGAACGGCAGCGGGGCTTACGAAGCGTTCATGCCAGGGGACTCATGGGAAGCTAATATTGGCCGCTAGCTTACTGATGCAGCAAAACTTCACCACACAGTGCCAAAGTCATATCACAGTGTGGTTGGTGTAAACACTTACGCTCGACTGCAGCCGTGGGCATCTCATGTATAACTATTGAATAAAAAGAAGCTACAAAGATCTGAATCAGTTTGACTTCGCTATAGCGAGCTGTTGCTACAGCAACATGTCAATCAAACCCCAGCACGGCAGTCATTTGTCAGAGTATTTGCCGTAATATCTTAAGAACGGAGCAAAAAAGTTAAAGATGGACCACCGTGTTACTTATTAGAGGGTCCAAATAAAACGTTTGAGACCATGATGACCCATGAAAAAAAATTTATTCACCTAGTATTTTCAGATAAAAGTCCAATGTATCTCTATGGGAAAAAAGCTTCTTGGACCCAGACGATCAATTCCCCAGTGACCAAGCAGTGGGATTACAACATACAGTTACTTCTGCATTGGCCTCATTGAACAGCCCCAGTTATTGACCCTTAGTTTTACATCATTTTTGTCTTGTTGCATCTTTCATTGAGAATTTCAAGTCATCAATAATGATCTAGTTCTTTCAACTTTCACTCAGGATCAAAATCAGCCTGTAAACTCAAAACAAATGATGATGTATGTGTACAGGATTTGTCTCTGTGCACCAAATATATGATGAAACTGACTTTGGACACTTTATTTTAATAAGAATTGTGATCATGCCATATGTATACCAAACTGTGTAAAAATCCTCTATAACTTATGCTTATAACACAAAATGTTATTATTTTTGCTGTTATTTTGCAGCATTGCATGCATTTGGATATAGTCTGCTGGACATATAGTATGATTTTTCATGTTGTAATGTGTCTTTTTCAACTGTCATGACACCTGACCATGTGAAAATTAGACAACTGACTGGCATCTACACAGAAACATACCTGTCCCTGCTACTTAAAACCTTTAAGTCAATAAAAATCAACTCCAAAAAACAAACAAAAAAAGAACTTTAAAAAGTGTCACATGATGAAAATCACATTATATAACATGGCCTGGGGTGGGTAATATATTGTGGATCACCATGAGGTGTGTGTAAGCGAGTGTGCGAGTGTGTGTGTGCACATTACGACTTCCTGCAGCCGGCCTTTGAAAACGGCAACACCTCATTGTGTAGCTCTGTTCTGACAAATAAGCTGTGGTTGAGTGAGCGCGGCACACAACGCAAGAACACAAACGCGGACCTGTAAAGGACTAATGCGCACACTGATAACACATACATCAGTGCAAATACTCCAAACGAAATGTTGCACAGCTGATGCATCATTTCACAGCACAAATTGCATAATGGTGATAAAGTGATAAGACCTGTGGGCACAATAATAACAGTGGTGTCAGCAGCATTATATTTGAGCAGTGTTTACATTTTATCAACCCATTTAACCACTTAACTTAAGTGCGATGTCACATCTCCCGATTAGTTTTATGTGCTGTGACTTGCACCGGGGAGGGCGGGGCTGCATATCCGGAACAACACACTCTCAGTCGGGACCTACAATCAACACCCAGGCCTGACTGGGGGGTCTCGCAGCTGTAACACCGCAGCTATTTCTGGGCTGTGGAGTGGGGGAGGGACGCAAGGGAAGAGGGAGAAAGGAGAATGGGGGAGGAAGGAGTCGTCTGTCCCTTTAGATGCAGCTGGCTGCTGCAGTCCAGACAGGTTTTATGGTCATTGCCCTCGCAGCGGGCCACAACCCCCAACACCAAGGTTTCAGCTAATGGCACTCCTAGTCTGAGTGAAAGGGCAACTTGATTCTTGGTCCTTTTCCACACATGAAGAGAGAGCAATAAACAGGCATTTGGCAAATGAGCACAGAAAGCTCTGTCTGCTTTGTGCATTCGTTTCCTCCCATTAGTGCTGTTGAATCAATGGATCAATTAGCTGATCAATGGATCTATTTTCTGTTACTTCAAAGACAAGAAGTACCTGAGCTTAATGCAACTGAAAATTTATCGAGAAAACAATCAAATTGACAATCAAAAAACAGTTATTTGCAAACATTTTCCACGCATAATACGTTCATGTTCCAATCCAGGGTTATACAAATAGTTGAAAATCTCCTTGGAGAACATCTGAATGTTTTACAGCTGTTTGAGTTGTGAGCTCCAGCAGACCTGAAAGGGTTTGAACCTTCAGTCTTGGTGCTCGCCACTAGATGGCAGACTTGAATTTTAAAAAGGACCTGGCCAGTCCTCAGCAGTACGTCAATCCAGTCCAGTCCAGTCCATGCTCCATAAAAACCAAAACCAGACAGGAAATAAAGTCAGTCTAGATGGTGCATATTTCACACTTTTTTCTTCACCACCACAGGTTCCACATGTATGTGTGGAAATCTAACACTCCCCGACTTGTTTGCTGTGCGATGTTCAAAAACAAGCTTGTTAAATGTATCACAACAAAATCCAATTATGCACTCATCTGAACCAGTAAAGCACAGAAGGCCTCCTGTTAAATTACATAATAAGCTAAAGAACGGCCTCTTGGTTCTCCAGCCATAGCACCCCTCGCCCAGTCGACAAGCCTCGGAAATTGTGCGTCCACTACACGTCCTCACCTGCTCTGAATAGAGTGGCGGACTGAGCCTGGGTTTCCTGAGAACACACATTCCTATTTGGCGAGGTGAGAGAGCGAGACGTCTGAGAGGTGTGTGGGCTGAGGCAGAGCCGCTCGCTGCTTGGCATGGCAGCAGCGGCACTGTGCAGAAACAGTCCAGATGGAAGTGATGGAATGGAGCTGTGTGCCAGTGAAGCCCAGCCTCCGCCAGCAGCACTAAAACAGTTTCCGTTGTGACACAACTAATCCCCATCACTGTGCCAGACAGAGAAGCTGGCTCAGTCTGCCTCTTACCATCAGCGCTCACCTCGAGGCGGTGGGCCAGACGCTGCCAGTAAAGGATATGAACAGTCAGTTCCTCCGAGGGCCTAGAAATAACTCACTTTAGGTGGTCTGGGGCCACAACGCGTACTCCTGCGCTGCAGTGGGGTTGCAACTAATTCTGCTCCAACATTCATCACTAAAACACTTAATTGGGGACAAATTTTACGCATGACTTTTACCCAAACCTAGTGTGGAAAACCAGGATGGGATGCAGAGCCTTTTTTTATTAGGTTGACGATTTGCTTATTAACTTTTATAAAAAAAAGTGAATAAACAAATCATGATAATAGTAATAATACCATTGTTTGTTTTCATGGATATTTTGCTTATTTTTATTTTAATTTATGTTTATTTTGTGGATAATTTGTTCATTTTCTAGATTATTTTTGTCTGTTTTTTGTAGTTTTCCTGATTATTTTAGTCACTTTCATTCATTTAGCCAATTATTTTGTTTAGATTAATTCATACTGCTGATTATTTTTGATCATTTTCATCCATTTTTCTGATCTCTTTTTCCATTTTGCTGCTCTTTTTGTTTAGAATTTTCTTCAGTCTTGCCTGTAGACCTGACTATTTTGGGGTTTTTTTCCCCAATTTTTGTTCATTTTGTGAATTATTGTGTTTATTTTCTGGATTTTCTTTTAATTTCCCTGATTATTTTCTCTATACATTTGGTAATTTTGTTTTCATCACTTTGTTGATTTAGTACTTTTACTCATTTTGATTCAATATTGTGACTGGCAGCGTTCACAACAGTTTTGTTAATTGTTTTTACTAGTTTGTCTACTTTTGATAGATTTCTTGATGACTTTTTTTCCTTTTGAGTCATTTTGTTTAGAATGTAGCTAAAAAAATTTCTCATTTTTAAATTCTTTCTGCAATTATTTTTTCCTTTTAATTTTTTGATGATTTTTTTGATTATTTTGTTCATTTGTGTTAATGTTTAATAATTTTAATCCACTTTGTGGATTATTGTGTTTCATTTTGTTTTTTTTATTGATTAGTAAATTTATTTCAAACATGTCATAAAATGGAGAAAAGCACACACAGAAAACAAATACATACTACATAAAAATAAATGAACAAACATACAAAAAAACAAAACACATATGCCAAATATTCACATAAGATGTGGTGGAGTAAGATGAAGTTCACACTTATTTTATCCTACTCCCTTAATGCTTAAAATTCAATGTGCCCCTTAAATTAGACCCCTCCCCCTCTTTATTACAGAAGTAATTTAGAATAGAGTGTGGCAGTAAATTGTTCCGTACCTCATACATCATCAGTGCAGTTTCTGAATTCTACAAGATCAAAAAATTTTACCACTTAACTGTAAAACAATACATTGGTGTGTTCATAATAACTGACATTATGTATAATTCTGAAGGCCCTTTTTTTTGCAACAAATACAGTGGTTGTAATGTACTTTTATATGCATTTCCCCAAACCTCCACACAGTAACTTAAATATGGTAAAATGAAAGAACAAAAGAATGAACAGTGATTTCTGACTGATTACATGATTTGCTTTTGATATAATAGTTTGTTTTGTGTATGCATAATGTGTGATTGCCAGCAGATTTTTTCACCAATTGTGACCCGCCCCCCCACCCCAAAAAAATAATTTCATGTACCCTTTCTATGCCGACATTGTGTATTTGTATCTTAATGTTATTTATTATTTTCCCATTACGTACTAAAAACACCATAAATTTTGTTTTGTTCAAATTTAGTGATAATTATTTAAATAAAATCTTTTTTTTTTTTAATTTTACACATTTCTGCAGTGTTCTGGTCCAACGGTTGTGGTAAATTCTCACCAGTGAACAAAATAGTTGTGTCATCTGCAAATAAAACATCTTTCAGAGAATATGACATATTGCACACATAATTGATGTGAATGTTAAATAATTTTGGTCCCAACACTGACTCTTGGGGTACACCACAAACAATGTCCAAATATTTTGATTTAAACTCTCACAAATTTTTTACTCACTCCAGAACCACTCCTCTTATCCCAAATCATTCCAATTTATTTAATAATATTTGATAGTCAATAGTGTCAAATGCTTTTTTGAGGTCCAAAAATACCCCAACTGTAATTTACTGAACATTTTTAAATCATTTTGTTCATTTAGTACTTATTTCTGTTCATTTCACATTCATTGTGAATGCCAGTGTTCACAACATAATTTTTAAATTGATTTTGTTTGTCTAGTATTGATAATTTGCCTGATTATTTTATTCCTTTTTAATGAGTTTCTCATTTTGGTCTTTATCATTTTGTTCAATTTGCAGATTTTTATTCTTCCGAATGTTTCAATCATTTTTGTGGATTTGTTATTTTAATTTGTTCATTTTGTGGATACTTTAGCTTTCTTGATTACAATATTTATTTTTGTTCATTTTTTTTATCATTTAGTCAGCTTTGTTGAATTACAACGTTCTTGTTTATTCTGATACATTTAAACAGTAAAACATACAAATACAGTGCTTTGTGAATTTTAAAGTACGGGGCCGAATACAATGTCAAATATCTCTTTTGAGTCGTGACCCAGAACCGTTCATTGCGCTCTACTGTACCTTGCTCAGGATATAAATGACCTCTCCTCGTTTGAAGGACAGCTCGTCTGGGTGGTCTCCGGAGCAGTCCCACAAGCCCTGGTAGTAGTTCTGGTAATCTGTGCTCTTATCAACCGAAGGGACTGAGGAAAGAGGAGATGCTTTAGTTTCCGTCCACAGCGATAATTGGCAGTGCAGAGGAAAAACCAACAGGAGGCAGTGAAGAACCTGCAGCGGAGGCTCCACATGCAGAAAGCATTATGCCAGGTCCCCTTTCACACCATACATTAATTGTTGAGGCTGAACACAGCACAGAACAAGTACAGGACTTGTGGAACTGGCAAAATTAAGTACAAACACTCAATATACAACAGTCAGTATAAAAACCCACATTAAAACCAGAGATTTTAGGTAGGATGTTCATTCTCCTAAACAGTATCACAATAAGTACTGATGGAGCTAATTGCAGATGGTAAAAATTAAAAATAATGATTGTTGGAGATTCAAAAGTCCTCAGCAAACACAAAGAACTACTAAGGTCCCTTATCTTAATGCTTTAATGTACTGTATATCTGCACCATTTATACCAGGTATGGCTATTAAAAATGAAAGTAATGCTGTATTACAATTGTATTGAACATAAATACTTTTCAATGTCTGCATCAACACACCACTGCAATCTGGTCTTCCACTGATTCTGTTTATACAGGACAGTGTGTGCTTACATAAATCACTCATAAGAATTAAAAGATTCAGCAGAAATCTAATATCCATCTGTAGTCCTGTACAAAAATAAAACAATACAGTCCATAATAAAACCCATCAGTACAATACACGAACCAGACTTAACTGAGTCCAATACACAGACAGACAGTCTCATAGGACAATCAATACACAGGACAAACAAGGATTACAATTCACACACACACTAAATTGTCACCATTACAGAATAAACATACTAGGCAGGACTTAGTGTTGGCAACTCTGATTCTTCAGGAGCCATTTCTTTGTGGTTGGGCAAAAATTATTATAGTCACTAATTATTTTCACGTCAAACAGTGCAGCAGGTCTTCTTCAGGCAGTCGTCTCTGTCATTCTTTTAACTTCTGACACAGACTCAGAACATGTTCCTTTGACACAGATTTGATTTTAGGAAAAAAACGTCACACAGTGCTAGATCAGGTGAATATGGAGGGTTGATCAAGCACTGCGATTTGTTTTTGGGACAGAAACTGCTTTACAGAGAGCACAGTGTGAGCGGACACGCTGACTTAATGAAGGTTTTGATATGCAGGGTGTCCAGAACATTCATCATCTGGGACATCCTCTGCCTTCACCAAATCTTTTGTTCTATTCAAACACACATGTACATGACATGCAGTGTTCCTCATGCACTTCGGTTAATGGATGGAAAGTTGCCGTTTTCCGCAATTTCACCAGAAATTTCAAGTTAATCAAGGCATGTGGTTTTCCTTCTGTTGACTGGGCTGGACATTGGTTTGAACACCAGCAGCGGCGCCCTCCCTCTGCCCACGCTGCAGCGGGAGGAAAAGGGAGAGAGGCCTGGAGAACATTAGTGCCAACAGGGAGCGGACGACCCCGTGTCCTGGAACACGGTGTCTGAACTTAGGGGGACAAAGGTGAAAGATCACCTTCATCTATCGGGGAGCCTCACATGTATCTGTTGCCACAGCTGACCAAGCTGGTTGCATCAGGTTTGGTTCTTTTTGTTGGTGTGACCTTGTACTATTGCACAAAGAACATGGCTGTATCACTTTGTCAGTTTCATTTGCCATTCTGGGGCAGAAGTCATTGCTCATGCTCTTTGTTTTATGGCTTCTGCACCATTATGCCTGCTGTGCCTGACATTCCTTTTGTAACAACAATGAAATAAGTTATGTGTCCTTTCAGTTTTACTCCATCCTCAACACTCAATTCATGTCAGAAAAGAAAACAGAATACAATGGCACGTACTGTAGAAGGTTATGCTGCTTAGCAGGCCACAATCGTCTGATAGTGGTATAAAATGTTTGCAAGGCCATCTGCTGTATGTTTCTTAGTTCCTCCAATGGAGAAGATACAGTGTGTAGTTGACAGCTAGTACATCAAAATCGTCCTCTTCTTGTTGACCTGAGGAGCTCTGGGCAAAGTATCAGTTTGCGTGTATAGGCTTTTCTAGAATAGTGACAACAGGCTCATGGTTGGGATGGGCGATATGGCCTAAAAATGAATGTATGTTTTTTTTTTCTGATTTTTTTCCCCCCTACTTTTCAAAGAAAACAATAAGCACAAGGGTTATTCCATGCCAACTCAACCAGTATTGAGGAAAGTTCCACAGGCACCATCTGCTCAAAATTTAATGAGATATACGTCTATGGCAGTGGTCCCCAACCTTTTTTGTACCACGGACTGGTTTAATGTCAGACAATATTTTCACGAACCGGCCTTTAAGCTCATTTGCAGAACCTGATAAGTACCACTGCGGCCAAAATAGTTACAGTATGTATAGCACCGTACTCCTCAAAGCCTCCTCTCCTCTTCAACATAAGATCCACCACAAGAACAAATATAAAGTGCATGACAAATACAACTCACCGTGACGTTGAATCAGTGGGAGCCTGAACTTGTTTCTCTGCAACCAGACAGTCCCATTGAGGGTTAATGGGAGACAATGACACCCGAAGTGTGTTGCTTATGTCCAGTCTGCTCCATAATTTTGTTTTGGTTTCTGTCATTGCAGAAAATCCCACTTCACACTTCAAGGCTTGTCTTTTAATTCAGAATGCTTGGTCTCCAAGTGGAGAAGCAGTTTTGAAGGCTTCATTGCCTCATTAGAGCCAGTTGCTGCATATTATGCACAGTGGGCTCGATGCGTGGAAACAACGTGTTGTGATAAATCCATATTTCCAGTCGGATCCTGGTATTGCCTGCAGGCAATACCAGGATTTGCTTGTCTTTGAAGTCGCAGGCTCTTTTTCTGGCTCCTCACTGGCTCTTTTACCCTGCGCAAACAAACTTTCCAAAGACATTTGTTTTTTGTTCATTTTGCTAGTTTGAGGGTTTCAACTTAGCGGTAATGTATTATGTGTTTCTGGCCGACGCAGCCTGTTTAAGAAGGCAGCGGATGTAGATAAGACAATAAGGCGAAGAGAATCCGGTAATTTTTCAAAATAAAACACCGTTCAGAGTCAGATAATGAATAAAACGGAAATAATGTAAGTTACGTATTCTTTCAGTGCGGCCCATTACCAATTGACCCATGGACCAGTTCGCAGCCCGGGGGTTGGGGACCACTGGTCTATGGGAGCAATGAAAAATCCCCAAGTTTCAGATCAAAATTCTATGTGGTTTAAATTTTATGGTCCTTTATGGTCAAAGATGACCCACAGACCACCTCCTAAGACCTACAACATCATCTTGTTGCAGACAGGGTCACTGTGTATCATTCAACAATTCAGCACACCTTATACAAGGAAAAGCTGTATGGGAGGGTGATGTGGAAGAAGCCTTTTCTGCACACATGCCACAAACAGAGTTGCTTCCACAGTGCAGGAAGAAGCACTACAGCAGGTCTTTCCTCCCCCAGCCATCTGTAAATGATCCTGTGCAATTTGTACATAATCTAGATTGAGTGCAATATTTCTTTTCTGATGCCCCTCATTTTTTTTTTTTTTTTGGGTGTGTGTAGATGTGGTATTATCTTATCTTATCTTATCTTATCTTATCTTATCTTAAGTTAAGTTAAGTTAAGTTAAGTTAAGTTAAGTTAAGTTAAGTTAAGTTAAGTTAAGTTAAGTTAAGTTAAGTTAAGTT
>JAQQAE010006727.1:0-16446 GCA_029823295.1 Pseudamia nigra
CCTCGGGGTCCCCCCAGATGAGCTGGATGATGTAGCCGGGGAGAGGGAAGTCTGGGACTCCCTGCTCAAGCTGCTGCTGCCGCGACCCGACCCCACGGATAAGCGGTAGGAGATGGATGGATGGATATTATTATTATTATTATTATTATTATTATTATTATAGGTAAGTACTTTCAGTCTCAGCAGTTTTATGACACACTGCAACTTTTATGCCTGACTTGTGAAATGATCTTTCATATTAACAAACATCATATGTTTAAATGGTGGCGTAATTCCATCAGGTTAAAAAAATATCTGCCACTCACCACTGACTGCTATGTAATTTTTACTACAATTTGGTCTGCATGAGTCAAAACTCGGGGGTGGGATTTCAGAACTCAGTATTCCTCTATTGAGCACCACTGGCAATGACCGAGACGGTACATTGAGGCCGATGTGGAAGTAACTTAAAGTTGTGCTGGGCACTGGGGCATCATTCAGTGGTCCCAAGAAGTCCTGACTCCCATAGAGTTACACTGGACTTCTCTCTGAAAATAGGTAAGTGTTTACACTAACAGCACTGTAATATGACTTTGTTCATTGATGATTGGTGAAGTTTTATGGTGTCAGTAAGTTAGTGGTTAGCATAACCTTACCCATAAGACCCTGGACATAACAGCATAACCACCATTTGTCCAAATATGGTTACATTCTGTTTTTTGGTTCCAGGTAACAACCTGATTAGCCTCAAAATTGCCTTTCAGAACCAATGAGTGATGCCACGGTCACTTTTTCTACTAATATATACAGTCTATGATTCAGCACTACTGGACTCCTATGCTGACAGTGGTTTTGTCAGACATAATCACTGCCTTTGTGAAATTCAGTTAGTTTAACCAGGTTAACTGAATTGGTGCCTCTGTGGCTCAGGCCAAATAGCAGCTGCTGGGGTTCAAATCCAGCCTGTGGCCCCCTGCTCTTCACATCTGTCCTGTCTGCTCTTCACTGTATCTATCCTACAAAGGCAAACAGCTCAAAAATAAATCTTAATAAAAAATAATCTGCTAAAACACCAATGCAAGTCATATTAGTTAATACAATATCATCTGATAAACAGAAGAACAGAAGACTGACTCAGCATGTGATCACACCTGCCAAATGAAAGCACTAAAATCTTAATGGGAGAATAATTTACAGATGGACCAGCTGATATAAAAAAACAGCTTCCAAATAAAGTGATATGTTGGTGTTTTCGGAACAGTAGTCATTCTGAGGTGTTTTTGAGCTACCAGCTAACAATCTATAGCTACACTTCAAGATAATCTTCAATTTCAAGCCAGGGCAACAACTGTCAGAGCAATACCTTTCTTCCTAAGTAGCGTTTGAAGCTCCACCTTCAATTTCCCGCTGACAGCTTTATCATTTGCCATTGAATAAATCCTAAAATAGAAAATACAGAAAGTCTAGCACCCTCTTGCCGCTCTGTTACTTGACACTATTTGGAGAAGACAAGCTCTGTTCTAAGCTGTGCACCTTTGTCAGTTTAAAAGAGGAAAAATCCCTCATGGTGAGGAATGTCGCAATGGTCTTTTCTTCTGTCTGACAAAAAGACAACTGGAAATGGTTCTGAGGAAAGAAAGGGAGAAAAGCAATGTAGTGTTTCTGTCTTTGTCATATGTTCAGTGTTGGTTTTCACCTCGAGCTGGGGAAGAGTCTGGGAATTAAGTGAAAACTCACTGGATTCTTTTAAAGCGGTTATAGAAGTTGTTCCACACACGTGTAATGTAGGGCTTTTGCATTTATCAAAATACTATGAACAAAATAAGGATCAAACAAAGGAACACGTAGACAAAAGAAAGAAAATATTCAAAATAGTCATGAATTGGATGAAGAAGGAACAAAATAAGACAGAGAAGAAATTAAGCAAAGTAAAAAATAATGAAGGAAATTTAAGTCATAAGAAGCAAAACAAACACCAATGAAAATATAATCGATAAAAGGCAAAAAAGAAATAAACCAAGGTAATGAATAGCAACATTCGTGTTTTGTCTCAATTTATTTGTTTGTACTTTGCTTTTGCAGGGCAGTGTAGTAGTTTTCAGCTTTAATAGCATCTAAAAACTAATGCCTCCACAATGTAGTTAATGATTCAATGCAGCTCGGTAAAATAAGTCTGTATTGTTCACTTTCTCCCAGTTTGCCTCTATACTGTCTGTGATATATAGTTATGTTTTTGTGATAGACTGTAGACAAGAAACAGGTTATGAGTTGAAAACCTGATGATATGAGGAAAACTCCAAGCGTGAATCATGACATCAGATTTTAGTTTGCGATGCAAACGCCTCAAATTGCTTTCATATCTTTGACATTCTCATTACCAGCCTTCTCTATCTCTCACATTATCCTCTTTCCCTCGTTTTTATCCATCTGTGACTTCAGTATAAAAGTATCTTTTATCTTATTTTTTTACCCTCAATATATCAGTGTCAATAATGCTGTGCTTAGGGTAATTGTTTCTTCTTCTCAGGGATGGGTCTACAGCATTGTAAATGACAGTTCAGACTTAAACGCTGGTATTAAGAGGAAAAAGGCTTTGATAGTTTTGAACCACACACATAGCCTGCAGCCATACACGGCTGAGGATAAGATTAAATGCAACAACTACCAGCGTAAAATCAAAGCGTCTGCGTATTTAAAGGAAACAAAAAGTGTGAAATTATTTGCCGTCGTACAAGGCAATGAGATCTCATCATATTTGTGTAAATGGACTGCATGTGAATGCTGATTTCTTCATTGAATTTGGCAGCGTGAAGGGCGTTTGTGCTTAACAGGCAAAATATTGCAATTGGTGAATAAAGACGAATGGGAGAGAAGTGGATGCGATGTGAATATGTTTGTGGTAACATCGCATCCACTTGTACACATGTCACAAATCAATGCTGAAAAGACTGAACGATGTGCTACTGAGCTGTGGAGCTGCTTCATTAAAACAATTTCTCATCATCCTTGTGTTTCAGGGTTTCTCAGAGGGAAATACAGCCAATCAGTGTTCAGGGACTGAATATAAAAAATATTCACTCCCTGGGATGTTTTCAACTTGCATCGCATCATACTGTAAATTGAAACACACTCAATATAAAAAAGCATATTTTATTTCAAAGGGTATAACTAAGTGCTGAAAGTTTCCATTACCACCATTGTTATCTGGCTTGTAACTGAAATAACGTCTGGTGCAGCGTCGACACTGATGGGAGCTATGTATCAGTCCGTTGTGGAGAAGAAGGAGCTGAGCCATAAGGAGAAGCTGTCGATTTACCGGTCGATCGGTATTCCTACTCTCACCTATGGTCACAAACTCTGGGTCGTATCTGAAAAAATAAGAAGAAATGAGTTTTCTCTACAAGTTAGCTGGGCTCTCCCTTAGAGGTAGGGTGAGACGCTTGGCCATCTGGGAGGAGCTTAGAGTACAACCGCTGCTCCTCCACATCCAGAGGAGCCAGTTGAGGTGGTGCCATCATCTGATCCAGAGGGAATATGTCTCTCAGCTCGCCTGGGAATGACATGAGGTCCCCCGAGAGGAGCTGGAGGAGGGAAGTTTGGGCTTCTCTGCTTTGGGTGCTCATCCATGGCTTGGACCTAGATATAAGATGATGAAGAAGAAAATGATGTGTGGATGGTATCTATTATACTAACTATCCCAACATGACTGACCTACAACAACAGAGATCCCGCCAAACAGTGCTAGAAGTCTCACAGTTTGTGAATCCGAGATAATCTGAGTACGTAAAATGTGCCTTAAGTGATAATAGTATAGATACCTGTGCCTGAGATATCGCTGGTGAATCTGTCAGGATCTGTGCTCTCTGGCACCGCCTGGACCTTCTCTGTGTGGGAATGTCAGTTAATCATTGATTGAGGGTGTGTGAGGTGAAGGAGGAGAGATGCAGCTGAGGATCATCAGCTCATCAAAGCGGCAGTATTTAGTCAGTGAGGATCCACGTGTCAGACGCTAGCTTGTCACATCACCCTACTGCTGTGTGGTATTGAGCCCACATCTTGTAAGTTTGCTAAGTGAATTTCTAGTACTTACATTCTCTGTCCTACTCAGATCCTCAACACACCCTGCCTTCCCAGCATTCCTTTCATGCCTGAGCTGCCCTTGTGCCGTCGGTCGTCTCCACCACGGCTCCTGGGAATCCATATCACTCTGATTCACCTATACAGTATATAACTTGCATTGTCCCCCTGTATATAAACCTGCACTTACGTGAGCTCGTCAGTTGTCTCTCCTCCTTCCCTCCCAGGTGACAGGATCAGTATTTCTGGCATCAACTACACCATGAAGATAGGAGAAAACTCCAAGCAACTCCCTGAAAAGCTTATTGCATCTTTCCATGTCCCCAAGGGTGCAGTTAAAGCCATCATTAACAAACGAGAAGTATATGGTACATGCATAAATCTTTAGCTTTATTTGGGTCTGTTATTATAATGCATACTGCTAACATGCATAGATGAGATTCTATGCATGTTAGCTCAGGTATTCTCAGGTATGTTTGCCTTTTATTGTAGAAAACATTAATGATTGCCATGATCTTGAAAATGAGAAAATGAGCCCATTCTTGCATTACTTACAAATACTATGGGGGTTTCACTTTCAAATTGTGTGTAGTACAGGTGCTCCTTTAATTATTTGCTTGCACTTAATACATTTTGACATTGTGGTGAAAAAAGGCCCATAAATTTAGTAGAGGGGGGATGGAGTGGTTATGGTAGTACAATAAAATACTCAACTTTCTCCATGGAGACCGAGATGAACATCATACGACTATTGAGAGGGTTGAATCTCCCCTATCCCCACAGAAATCTCCATCTATGCTTCTTGACATAAAAGCCATGAAGTTGTTGACTTAAACTCATTTCTCAGGCTTTTATTGTGAAACTGCAAAGGAAAGTGTTGTGGAAACATCCCTGAGTCAACATTTAAAGTTTGTGGGAAACTGCAAAAAATTATGAGTGTGTTGTAACATGGCTGCTTCAGGTAACGTGAAACCAGCCATGGATAGTGTGACTGTGTGGAATGGATATGTTTTTAAAAAAGTTAAAAACTTTGGAATTAAAGTCACAATTAAATATACAAAGATTCAAGTCAGATCATGAACAATTTACTGTCCAGTAAATATAAAGTTTTAACACCAAAACTTTTGATATTTTTCTTGCAAATTTATGACTTTTAATTTACAGAGGATATCCAAGTTTTTTCACAGATTTCCTGCTTAGTCATCTTAGAGAATTTATGTTATTTCTCCTATATTTACAACTTCTGGCTACAAAAATCTGCCTTATTCCTTGAAATATTACCCCACTCCCTTGCAAAAAATGACATTACCTAAAGTGGCCCTAGTGCTCGTTCATATGCTTGCATGGTTTTGACTTTAGCATTAATTACAGAGGGGTCTTTGGTTCGTGTGCGGGGTTTGAATCCTCCTTCTTCATTATTACTGCTTCAGACAGAGTTTTAACGAGTCAGGACACAGTCCAGAGTGGATTCTCCGAGGAGTGAAACGAGCAGAGCTGTGAAGCTGTGCTGCATTTAAAAAGTAAACATATGGTATATGGCTTTCAAAGGCAGAGAAACCTCATTATATGCTACCCCGTGGGATTCCCATTGTTCACAACTTTTTAAATTTTTGAAAAGCAGCGCTGTAGTGCATCCTTCACCACCCAGTATCACTTTATGCCAAGTAGCGTATACTTTTATTTACATTTGGTTTGAGTCATGGAATCAAAAGACTGACAGAAGAGGAATTAAAAACTGCAAGAAGAATCATATTCTCTACATGTCTTTTGGTATCTTTTGGCCTTGTTACATCATTTGGTGTACTCTCTGTGAGAGGTGGGTCCTGTATTACATATGGTATATGTTTTCTTTGTATATGTTTCTATGTACAGCACTTTGGCAACCTTGTGTTTTTAAAATGTCCTATATAAATACAGTGGATTGGATGAACACACATTTCTTTCCCTGGTTAATGATACATTTTCAAATTTTGAGCCCTACTGTTTTTTTCCGTGCACACTGTTCAAATCTTTCCCAGCAAATCCCAGCTCTGTCAACCTGCACTTTAAAGGTAAAGTATTGTTACGATGCTGTTTCCGTGGGCGTCGGTTTTCAGCTCAGGAAAAATACTGATGACACACATGTCGGAGGATGTGGGCATGGTTTGTGAAGCTCACCCTCATCAGCGTAATGAGGTGCAGCTGTGTGAAACAAAGTTAATTTAAACAGCTGCGTGAACGCGGGAACGGGGAGAATGGATTCAGAACACAGAATAGAGACACAGAATGGACAATTGAAGGCCCAGATTCAGAATTGAGGCTCAGAGACACGTGAAGAGAGTTTTGACACTCCAGCAGCTTGACAGAGTGGAAGCAGAGCTGAAAGAACTGAGCCATTTATCTACGGACCAGAAGCCTCAGACATTTAAATTGCACGCTGACACTGTTTGTGTATATTCACCTTAAAAAACTGAACTACATCACCCAGCATCCCCTAACACAGGGGCGATTGAGACACCGGACACCGGACACGCATGGACCACCGGAGGAGACGGGGCTGTGGCTGTGTTCGCTGAATTCCTTTTCTTCTGATTCAGGATAGGGCAAAGCACATCACCCAGGACTGTCACAGAACATAACTCAAGTCCTGAACACACGTAGGGTTCGATGAGGTTTAGTTACAGGGGTTTATCTGGGTGGCTTAGCGAACAGACTTGGGTCTAAGCAAACCGAGAGGTAAACCCTAACATCGTGTAACATTTCCCTCCCTGTGTTCACAGACATTATTCAAACTCCCCCCCTTTCACAAACGGCGTGGGAGAGGCTACTGTAAATGATAGAGATTGCATTGGAACATTATGGAAGAGAGACACAAGATTGAGAAAAAATTAGTGAAACAAACAGATGCCAATTTCCTGTATGCTCTGTAGCAGACTTAGACTCACCCACACCATCACAAAACTATAACAGATCACTTCCTCTTCATTTTGTCAAGTTTCAGTTGCTTGAGCCCCAGTTAGCTGTATGATGCTCTGATTGGCTGGAGATGTAAACACAGTGCTGTGTGGCTGGAGATACACTCCTGATTGAACAATGACCGGTACGGGGAAAAATCCGCCTGAAACAAATGAAAAATAGAAAAAACAGGCAGAGGTGAGGATCTGTGCAGCAAAATCCACCGGCACACACTGACACAGGGACAGAAGTGAGGATTGAGAGGAATTACTAATGAATGAGCCTTTATATTAATTTAGGTGATTCCAGGATGAAAACTTGCATAACATTGATGCATTTGAATATGAATTTATTTGGGTTACATTATAAATGTTTTGTTTGTGTACTGGTGTCTGTTGTTTGCCATTCATTATTTCAGATTTAACCCTTTAACATCCAGTGCGCGCATGCAGTTGGCATTTGGAATTAAATTGCTCCTCTGAAAAACTCAATAAAACCCATGTTCAGCTCTTCGTCCTCATCTAAATGATAAAAATGAAATAAATCAAATAATAATAACTGATAATAATGATACAGACACACTGCATTAGTGTATTAGGTATACTGAAATTTCATCCTTTATATTGACTCTAAGTTATTAGAGGAATGAAGTGCTTTGTTGTAAAAGCAAAGAAGAGAATGGCTACTACATTATATAGAATTCCTCTGTTTTGGCTGTAGTGCATGTGTATATTTCTTTCTTCCTTCTTTCTTAAAATTAATGTAACATTGTTAAACATGTTTTGTATTTTAATGCAGTCAACATTTAGTTTTGACAGCTTTGCACACTCATAGCATTTTCTCATCAGATTCACAAGGTAGTCAGCTGGAGTAGTTTTCAAATCAGCCTTGTAAATTTGTCATTTTTTTGTCTTCTTAATGTGTGTTAGAGCATCAGTTCTCTCGTGCAGAGGAAGGGTGGATACTGTACAAATCCATATTATGGCAAGAAACAATTAAGTAAAAAAAGAAAAGACAGTTCATCATTACATTGAGAAAGGTCAGTTGTTGGGTGAAAAATGAATTACCACCAATCTTTAGTCAAGCTGTGCACAGGAAAAACTCAGACAAGACGGGGTGTGAGTTAGAGCTCTGATCTGACAAAAAATCTTCAGTATTTACAGCATAGGTCAAAGGTCAAGATAGCCTCTGTTGCAACAAAGAGACAATGAAGGAAGGTGAAGGAAAAGCACATTTTGCACACACCGTCTCTTGATAGAACACTCAGTTCAAAATGTTACAACAGTTGGTTTCAACTGGTCCTTGAGGTGAGAATGTAGATACAGTATGTAATGAGGACGAGGTTATATGAGTACATTTGTCAGTGATTCTTCATTATGCACAACATACAGAGAAATAATTCTGTCATCAGTCAATCCAAAACATTTTACTGATTCTGGATATGCCCCCAAATGCAGTTGATAAACCCTTCTCAGGCTGATTCTAACCAACTCATCCTCTGCAGCAGAGGTAGCTCTTGGCCTTCCTGTCCTGGGATGGTCTTTATGAGAGCCAGTTTCATCATACTGTGCTACCTCTGCACAAGAAAACTGAAGCACTTTAAGAAATAGTGCCAATGAACTCACCTGTGAAGTGCACAAATGAAAAAGTAACAGATTCCTCTACTAAGTTACCTGCGATCCACTTCCACTGAACTGGATTATTTTTAAAAAGTATGTTTAAAAACAGTATGTTAAAGCCACAGGCATTAAATTTTTCTTACCAATTACATTTTTTAGTGTGTATCTGTTGAAGGGTTCAAATGATTCATCAGTTAGTTATAGCTTACATTTGAGGTTGAATGAGTTTTACAAAGACAGTTGTGTTATGGAAGTTGAGTTGACATTGAAGAGTCGCTGTTTACGTAATCAGAAAATGAAGATGCACAACAGACACTATGTAACAGAGGGAAAACTACATTAGTATACATCCAGCTTGTGTACACATCTTTCCCAGTGTATAAAGCAGCATGATAAAAAACAAGCTGCAAGCAACTCAACAGCATCTACAATACAATTCCTGTTTACATTCTCACTCGCATCACGTCTGTCTCTCATCCAGCTCATATAAATACAAATCTTGAGGGTTACTGCATATTTTAAAGAAGTCATTGAAAGAAGGAGCAAGTGAGACAAGAGGAAGAAATGGCAAGGGACAACGGAAGAAATAGAAATAAAAAGTAGAAGTGAGAAATACACTGAGACAGAAAAGAGGAGCTGTGGTGAAAAGAGAAGGTGAGCAGTTCCAACAGCTTCACATATGACAGATTTTCCAGCTGACATGAAAACTGTGGCACAGGAGTGACACAGACACATCTGTCCTGTATGAGACACTTCCACACATTTAATCCACAGGTGTTTATATGTTGCAAACAGCCTCTACTTTCTTCCCTCTTTTTGAGACTAAACATCACAATATGAGACAAAAATACACCAACACAGACTACTGCGGAGATCATCATGGAGTGCAAGTATTGCTCTTGTTTACAAGTGTGCAAATGCTTTTTGCTTGTTTGCATTTTGAAACACACACTGGCCTCTTTTACAGCAAATGAACTGTGGTTCGTGAACCGGTGCCATTCAGGTTCCCTAGAACCTTGGTGCCATCTAGTGAACCGGTCATGTTTACACCAGTTTTCAGTTTTGAGATTTAATTAATCGTTTCTGTAAATACCCAGCTGCTGTATGTGTATGCATGGCCTGAGAAAGCCTGCATGGGGTGCACAGTACCACGTTGTATTAAGATGACTTTACAGCACCCTTCTCATTCAGAAAAGTAACATGCAGAATATATAAAAGGTCCCTGATATGCACTTAGACAACATACAACTGAGGTCAAAATTATTAGCCCCCCTATAAAAATTGGATTATTTCCCAATTGTTTCCCATTTTTCTCATGTCAGTTCTGGATACTTGGAAACACTGATAACTTTGCACATTCTTCATCAACGATCCTTCTCAAATCTAACCTAACTTCTTTTGCTTTTGTCATGATGCTTTTAGAAGTGATGCCTCGAATCCTTTCTGAAGTGAATATTGGAGAAATGTTCAGTTTTAACTTCAGTTCACACTCAGACCACTACTCAGTAATAGAGTGGCCATTTGTGATATACCTGAACAAAAGGTTGGTTCCTCTGAGGGTTAATTATATTGACCATGCTGTTTTTGTTTGCAAATTAAAATAATTTATAGTTTCAAAATGAAACTGTGATGATTTGAAATACTCTGATTAATGCATCCATTCATAAATTTGAGTGAAAACGTACAGTATATGCACACACATATGCAGAGTTGTAATGAAAAAAAAAACTGCTGCCTTCGGGTGAAAGATAAAAATAAAAGCAAAATAAGAATTGGTGTATGTTTACATTGCCAGGAAAGCTCTCAATAAAACAATAAATTTTGATGGTGAACTCACAACATTTCTTTAAGTACTTGGCTTTGAAAGATACAACATTACTGGGAGTGCGCTTGTATTTGCTGAATTTGCTGTTTCTTGATACACCCTTCAGATCAAACTGCAGCCACTTGGACCCTATTTGGGCCATTCAATTCAACAACACAATCAGTCGTAAAGGAGATTTATGGTTTGACTGCAACTTTTTTTGTGCTAAAAACTGGCCTATTAGTGCTTTTTCAGATTCATTTCTACCAATATTTGACAGTTCACATACAGGATGGCTTGTAGTGTACACTGAAACATGTTGATCAAAAAAGTTTTTCCAAGATGGATGCCAATAAGCTAACGAGAGACTGGCCTACATACCATCCATCAAAAATCAAGTCAATCCATTTACGGGGCTCTGCTGTTGTCTTCTGTCCTCATGTTTGTGGAGTATTGAACTTCTAAAACAACAGGACTTGGAGTAATTTCTACTCAGGACTGCCGTTCTGTCCATTCAGTATCTTCGTGTTTTGGACATAAAATAAGCATATTCTGGATTAAAGATGCCTCTAAAGATGAAAACTGAGGACAAGTCTGTCTGTGCTGCACAGTTACATGCTATGAATGAAGAGCAAAAATGTTTCTTTGTGGATTTGTTGAAGCAGCAGGAAGGCATATACAAAGGCTTTGTCCAAATGGATTAATTTAACAACAGGGTGGATGGAACCTGAAGGATCTATGCGCCTTTTAAAGCAAGTTTTTAGTACATTCAAAAGGATGTTGAGGAAATCCAGGCCATCTCTGAAAAACTATCAAATAACTATAGACATAATGAATGACATAAACATGGTCAACTCTAATCTCAACATCATGAATGGCAAAATTGATTATTTGGAAAACCATTCTCGCCAGAAAAACTTAATTTTTGAAGGAATCACTGACTCTGAATATAATACATGGAGCGATTCTGAAGATAAAATTAAAAAAATCTTAATGAGAACCTTAAACTTGACCAAAAGCACATTGAAATACAACATGCTCATTGCTCTGGAAAACCATCTGCCAGACATGGAAAACCGAGACCAATTCTGGTCAAATTTCTTTGCTTTAAGGACCAGACTGCTGTTTTGGACAAAGCGAAGCACCTAAAAAGTGCCAACATTTATGTTAATGAAGATTACTCCAAAGCTGTCAGACTAAAGGATCTTATTCCTGCCATGAAAGAAGCAAGAAGAAGAGGAGATATTGCTTATGTGAGACTTGATGAGCTCATTAGCCATCCTCCCAAAAATCCAACAAGGAAGTAGAAATGCAACCTTTTTTGTTGATTTTTGTGTGATGCAATACAGTGCTTGAAAAGACATGAGTGAGAACAACTTCTGACATGCACCACAATAACATATGCTCTAAATGCCAAAAGATCATGAATGTACCTATTTTTTGTTCCATCTGCAAAGAGACTTTTCATTTAAAATGTACATCTATTATATATATATATATATATATGCTGATATTTGGTCTTCATGGTTTTGTGAAGCATGTTATTCTGTTTCCTTTCAGTACAGTTGAGGACAATCAGATGTTTTCTCTTATGTTTAATAATAATAATGCCAACTATGAGATTGCATATGTAGACTCAATGGTATTCAATCATTTTGACCTTAATAGACATGATAATGTGGAAGATGTTTATAATTTAGAATTTGACACAGATACAAAATTTTTTTCTCTCATGATGATAGTCCCCAGCAATACAAATGTTACAATAAAGAGCAATAATTTTTTTTGTTTGATTCATTATCTTATGATTGCACTTTATTTTCAGTCTTGCATTTAAATGTTTGCAGCCTCCCTAAAAATTATGATTACCTTGTAAACTTATTAGCTACATTAAAACATACGTTTTCAGTTATTGGTCTGAGTGAAACTTGGCTTACAGAAAATTCAAAAAAGTCTGACCTTTATGAACTGCCTTCATATAACTCTGTTCATTCAATCAGGCAATATCACACAGGAGGAGGAGTTCCTATTTTTCCTTCAAGATAATATTCAATTTATACAATGAGATGATCTTAAAAATATAGTTATAGGTAATATCTACAGACCCACTGATACTGACACTATCAAGTTTAATGATAGTAGTAGTAGTAGGATGCTGAGGTTGGAACTGCCAGGCAGAAGGTCTAGAGGAAGACCAAAGAGGAGATTTATGGATGTGATGAAGGAGGACATGAAGGTAGTTGGTGTGAGAGAAGAAGATGCAGACGATAGGGTGAGATGGAGGCAGATGATTCGCTGTGGCGACCCCTGTAGGGAACAGCCGAAAGGAAAAGAAGAAGAAGATGAGTAATGTCCTGGATAGGATATTTAAGGAAGACAAAATATGTCATATCCTTGGTGATTTCAATATTCATCTCTTCAAAAGTGAAACTCATAAGCCAACAGAGGAGTTTCTAAACATGCTTCATGATAATTACTTTTCCCCTACAATTACTAAACCCACCAGAGTAACAGGTAAAGCCGCAACATTAATTGATAACATAGTTTGATACCTTTTAGGTTTGAAATGAATTCTGGTATAAAATTTCACTGTCCAGTTTTTCACATTGTATCTGTCCTCATTTTCTATCTGAATACAAATTGAGGAAATTGTAAAAGTTTCACGTGCCAAATTTCTGGGTGTTCAAGTCGATGATAAACTTATGGAGAGAGCAAATTGGTTTTGTCTGCAATTAAGTCACCAAATCTCTTGGCATTATGAGAAAAATAAGAGGTTATGTACATAATTCAGTAATGTTAAATTATATTATACTGTACTTTGATTTATCCATATTTCACCTATTGTAATATTGTATGGGCTAGTACTTTCCCAACTCATTTAAAGTCAGTATTATTGTTACAAAAGGCTTTTGTTTGCTTGGCAACAATCTCTAATCATGATGCACTAAGTGCACCACTTTTTTCAAAACTATACCTGCTAAATATTTGACATTAATATTTATCAGATGTGTGTATTTGTTTTTATGATAAAACACTGTAAATCCCCACATAGCTTTAGTAATTATTTTGTTAAGAAATGTCATGTTCATTCTAATAAAACCAGACAAACAATGAATTTTAATCTTTCTTTATGTAAAAAAATCTCATGTCCAATTTTCTTTTAGATATTGGGGGGCCAAATTATGGAATAAGTACAGAGATATTATGAAATCATCATCAATACCAAATAGTAAAAAAAGCCTTAAAATTATTTTGTTTTCAAAATATAAATGGTAATTGTCAAATAATTACAATAAATAACAAATTTTGTGTAATTTAGTTTAGCACTAAACTTAACTATAAAATCTGTTTTACATTTTTGAATTTACAACACAAAATTGGTTTACTTAGTAATTTTGTGGTCGTATTATAGATTATATACTGTACGATCTTAATGCAAATGGACCTTTTATTTTGATTATGAGTACGGCAAAGATTTTGTTTCTCAAAGTGAGGTGTAAAAAATAACAAACAAAAAAAGTATTATATTTGGAGTGTGGCGCTTAGTATAAGCCTGTATAGGTTTCTGCCACAAACTTCACATTGTTTTGTTTTTTTGTTCAAATGTACCCTTGTGTTTTAATATGTGAAATAATAATAATAATAATAAATAAATGTCTGAGATACATGGAAACCCACTGTGAACCATTGAACACAACATTTACCCTCCTGCGTCGCAGCTTGTCTTACAGGGAACACATCAGCTTCAGGAAATGTGTTCTCATATCCTATCTGACAAGTGCAATGATGGAAGCAGTGCCAGTGAAAGGACTGAAAAGAATATGAAAAAAGTAATTCGGCTTTTCTATCTCACCACAGACTGAGGAGAAAGTTCTCAAGGAGGCTGAATTATTTCTGTAGCACAGGCTACGGCGACCCTGCTTTAAAATGCATCAGAAATAAATCAAATAATGTTGAATGAAAAAAGTAAAAATGGTAAAGTGTGAGAAAAGATTAAAAATCATTTTTCATCTTGTTCCTTGAACTTTCTTTAGACAATAAATATCACACCTTTGTGATTTGTCATGAAAAGTAACACTGACCTGGTATTGATTGAAGAAGTTATACAACAGTTAACATTAAAACCAGATGCAACTTCTTGAAACTTTTTACAAATGGAAAATTTATGAGGTTGATTAGAATTTTTAAAAAAATGACTGCCACTTTGCCTAATTAGCTTGTATGGAAGTCTTCCTCTGTGCTGAGCTACTGACAGCCTGCAGGCTCATGAAATATCATGAAATGAGCATGTCTTAAAATGCAAATCGTGTTCTCTGCATAAGAGAGAAAGAGAAGTGTGAGAAACATGAAAGAGGAGACATGACTGGAGAGAGGCAAGAGCTCTGACATTGAAATATAGCGGCAGGGTTGAGATTACAAATCTGCTTTCACATTTGCCAGTGATGGAGAGCCATTTCCCAACTGTGGAAAGACTTTATTTCCAGTGCAAATATTTCTAATCAGTGTGATTGAAAAATTAGTGAATTCAAGCCTTAATAATGACACTTAGCTACATGTAACGTGTTAGAGGCTGCGTCAAAAGGGTATCAGTCATCCAGTCTTAGCCTTCAGCTATTTTCACACCAACAATGTGAAACCAATTAAGAGAAGGCGTTGAACAGACGTGCAATGTGAAATGTTTAATAACCTCATGCATGATTTAGTCAACCTCATTGTACTGAAAAGGACGAAGCTGAACAAAATGCTTCAGAGATTTGTACAGTAGAGTGACTGGTAGTGTCATATTGTAATGTGTGTATTAAACGGGATGAGTGCAAGTTTTACTTAAAAATGTAAAGTTTGGTAATTTGGTAGTTAAGCGATGTGTAAAATTACCCATAACTAACACTATGTGATATACTATTTAAACATGATTCATTGTGTTATGAGTTTAACATAGCACATACTGTAGCATAGCACTGTATATACAAATGCAGGCTTTTAAGTGTAATTATTACAAAGGTGTATGGACAGAAAAAAGTCCCTTTGTGTATTACTAACCCTGGTCAGATCTTGAATCAACATCCATCCTATGAAATTCAATCAGATCAAAGAAATTTTGCAAAGCAGATCCAATAAGGTATGGACAGATGCACTTTCAGATGGCCAGTTTTATCCAGATAAATTCACACCCTGGACACTCTGTGTTTGAACTGCTGCCATCAGGCAAATGCTACAGAGAAATAAAAACAAGAACAAGCAGATTCAAAAACAGTTTTTATGCAACCGCCGTCACCACACCCAATACTAAGAAAAGCAGCTAATGTACTTTTAGTATTGCAATATGTATTTATAAGGGATCGATGCAATGGAATGTATGCAAATGATGTGTATCTGTTTGTTTGTATGCTCTTCAGGAAAGTAGCTTTTAGTGTACGTTTTTATTGAATGATTTTATACAGTATATTTGTTGCACAGAGGGGATGGCACTTTTAAGGGGAGTGGGACTTGCAAGACAAATGATTTGTATTGGTTAGGAATGAGGGTGCTCTGCAGTGATGTAACTGTAGCTTGTTTGAACAAAAAATATCAACATCAGGCAAGATTACAAGATCTAGGAGCTCCTCACCATATGCAGAGAAGAGGAAATAACCAGGCCACTGACCGGGACGGTGAGGGCCAACGTTGTGTATGCCAGCATAGTAAAGCTGATGATCCAGACAGGCATCCCAGAAACAGATTACCGATAAACTGAAGGCACTGAAAAATCAGTACAGTGGTGCCTCGGATACCGACGATAATCCGTTCCAGCGTCACGGCCTGTATCTGAATCAGTCGTTATCTGAAGCGACTTTTCCATAGGAATACATGTAAAACCACTTAATCCATTCTGGATCCATGACAAACTTCCATATAAAGTATGTATTACACACCCCTACCTGCACATTTATTCATTATTATTAATTGAAAAGGAAGTTTATGTTAATTATCTGAAACGGAATGAATGAAATTAGTTCTAAAAATGATTGAGAATGTATTCTTACCTTGGCTTAT
>JAQQAE010006728.1:0-16446 GCA_029823295.1 Pseudamia nigra
CCTGCAGGCTTCTGGCTGCTCTCAGTCTTTTATGGGGCAGAGAATTTGACGTTTCATGTTGCTGTTGATGATTTCGGACCACATTCTGATGATTTAATCTTTTATTTTGGGCCGTAGAACAGTATTATTTTTTAATTCAGTTTCATTGTTTTATATATTTTTTTAATTGTCTCGACTAATTTTGTTTCTGTTTTTTGTTCATTCTTTACTTATGTGTGCTTTGTCTTTGTTCATGTAATAGTTTTGTGCCATATGAATAAAATACAATACATTATTCTTTTTGTTAATTTGACCATTTTCCCTCACCTTCTTGAACATTTTCTTTATTTAACATCATATTTTGCTCATATACGCTCATTTTCATGTTATTTTTCAGTTTTTATTGTTGTCATATTCTTTCAATAAATTTGTTTATTTTTTTTCTTTTGTTTTTTCCCTGTTATTTTGTTTCTTTATTTTAACAGGGTTAACTTTATTTTTTTCCTCCTTATTTTGTTCATTTTATGGCTTTTGTTTGATGTAAGTCTTCAATTTCAGAGTAAAATACAGGAATCTGTGGATATATTTAACTTCATAGAGTTTAGAATGATTGGTCTAAACACAATGCGTATGAATATGCTGTGAACTCAGTGTGCCTCGTTCCATCCTGTGCACTGCCGTCTTTTTTTCCCCCCTCGTACACCCAAACTAGGCCAAGTCATCCTCCCCTAACGCGTGTGTGATACAGAAAAACTGCAGCCGATATTATGCAAATGGTAGAATTTCCAGTGCCACGTTGGCTTGTCTATGCATTAAATCAGAGAATCAAAGAACGGATTATGAGGATTTCAGTTTGGATTTACTGCAGGATGTTTGGTGTGAAAAATGTCTCTTTGTCATTTATAACTGTATGTAACGCAGCCCTGTCTGTACATGCCTGACTGTTTTGGGGTGGAGGGGGTGCACCGCCTTCCACTACTTATGAATTATTTGGCACAAGCCTTGAAAGTTTGTTTTGAACCTTGTGGAGGAATAATGTGTTGTGAGGTTACAGGTCAGAGTGTATGATCAGTGGGATGTATTTGACTTGAAGACACTGAATAAGGTCACAGGCAAAAATAAACCCCCACCTCTTATTTTTAATGACGTTCCGACATACCTTATTCCTTATTTACACTTAGCGGTTAGCATGTTTGAGAGAAAAAAGCAAAAATGAATGAAAGGAGGAAAAAAATTAGAGAAGATGGGAAAAAAATAAAAAACAAGCAAAATAATCAAGAAAATGAATAAAATGTAATGAAAGTAATCAAGAAAATGAATAAAAAGTAATGAAAATAATCAAGAAAATGAGAAAAAAACAAATGGAAAAGAGGGAATAAATTACTGAAGATGAAACAATAAAGAACAAACAAAATATTGAAGAAAATAAATAAAATTAAGAAAATAATGAAGAAAATGTAAAAAAAACAACCACACAATGAAGAAAATGAATAAAACTAAATAATCACAAAAATGAGTAAAAATGAACAAAATAATGAAGAAACTGAATAAATATAAATTATAACCTAGAGAAGAAAGATTTACCTGATTTTAATCTAATCATCTCCATTTCGATGGACAAAATAAGGATTAAACAGAATAATGAAGAAAATCAAAAATAACCCAACAATGAACAAACCGTCATTTCTCTTGTGAAGCAGGATGTTGGAGAAGTTCAGACGTGGTAAAACTCCTGTCCGATGTCCGTTTGATCAAAGAATCTCTTTCAAATGTCTGAGCCTTGGAAACGGAGCGTGATGATCCTGTAATTGTTACTCGTAGCACAATAGAGGCGATAAATGTAGCTTTTTTGTGTCACATGGCATGGAACAGCTAGGAACACCAACCAGATGGCAGAGCGGTGGGATTCTCTGAGGTTCGAGCGGTGCGACAGGCAAAGAAAGAGGTCAGCCGTTTCCCCAGATTTGTCTTTTTAACTCCGCTTCCCTTCACCATGTGACACCAACAAGGACAGAACTCGGGCTAAGCAAATCCGAGAGCAGCCAATGACCACAAACCACCCATCTTTCAGTGTGGCAACTAGCGTACAGTGTGTTCTCATAGACAGGTCCATTACTCACTTCTCCAACCATCCTAATCGGATGTTAACGCTTCGCTCCAACATCTCGTGCTGATCAAGGGCAGGGCACATGAGCGGCGGCACAAAACAACCACAAAGTTGGTGTTTCTTTGCCGTGTCCTCTGGCTGTTCCCTTCGGGGTAATCACCTTGGCCGAACGGCTCGGTAATTACTGATGTCGACTAATACACACTTTCCATTATTCATTTTCATTAAGTCGGGGTGCATGCTTCACGACCCCATACCAGTCCTTGTAAATATGTATCTTTAACATTTATGAATAGCATCATCCTCCTCCACACTGCAGCCTTTACACGCCGTTCTGCACACCGTTCTGCACATCGTTCTGCAAGAACGTGGAATGAAATAATCAAGGAAATGAGTGAAAATGAACATGATAACCATTAAAATGAGTAAAGCTGACCAAAATTTTAAAATAAATGACTATAAATGAACAAAATAAACAATAAAATGAGTAAAAATTACCAATATAATCAAGAAAATCAACAAAAATGTAGAAAATAATTTAAAAAATCATTAATAATGAACAAAATAATGAAGAAAATCAGCAAAAATAAAGAAAATAATCAAGAAAATGAATCAAAATTACCAAAATAATCAAGAAAATCAACAATAATTAACATAATAATAAAGAAAATTATTTAAAATGAACAAAATAATCAAGGAAAAGAACAGAAATGAAGAAAATAATCAAGAAAATCAACACAAATGAAGACTATAATCAAGACAATCGTTAAAAATGAAGAATCTAATCAAGAAAATGAATAAAAATGAAGAAAATAATTAAGACAATGAATGAAATTGAAGTCAATTACTTGTAAATGTGTATGAATAGCTTGGTCAGTTGCGACAGTCTCCACGCCGTTCTGTACGTGCGTTTCCTCACTCATCATTGGATTAAGCCAGACTGTGATTTTTTTTTTTTTAACCAGTCTTATCCAGAATAATTGAAAATGAATTTGCACTGGCAGAACAAACAGCGTGATTGACAGAGTTCTTTAAATAGAGGTTTGTACAGCGGTCACAGAAAAACAGCGAGATGGATCTGTGCAGACGCAGATTAACGTGTCGACGGGGATTTGAGAGAAAACGAGATGGAGATGTGACGTCGGAAAAGACGAACCTACGCTGAATAAAGACAAAGGACGGAAACGGGACGTCCAAATACAACCCCATGTCCATAAAAAAGTCAACGTGTCCCTGAGCCCATGCACTGATTTCACTAGAGAATTATGTCTGTTTCTAATGCAGTTCCACCTTAGGACCCTGACATCACCAGCATCCAGTTCTGACTGTCCAACAAACATGATTAACACTTTAGTTTTATGTTCAGCATTTTTATTTACTTTTGTGATAAAAATGAAGAAAAATAATCAACAAAATCATAAAAAATGAAGAAAATAATCGAGAAAGTGAATAAAAATAATCACCAGGAAAAGGAGGAAAACTAAGAAAATAGAGAATAACATGAACCAAGTTGAAAAAAGTTACAGAAAATGAACAAAATATTCAACAAAATGAGCAAATATGAACAAACACAATCAAGGAAATCAACAAAAAAAATAACAAAACTAATAAAATACTCAAGAGAATAGACAATAACGAAGGAAAAAATGAAGACAATGAACAAGAGTGAATTAAACTAACCAGGTAAATATGCAAAGATGAACCAAATCACGAGGAAAATGAGGAAAGTTGAACAAAATATTTGATCTTTTTTTTTTCAGTTTCTCGAGTAAACGATGAAATAGACAAAACAAGCAAAAATAAATGGATGAAAATGTAGTGGGAATAAAATAAGGGTTTATGGGTTTTGAAAATCATTATATTCTGTTTTATTCACATTTAATTTGCGTCCCAGGTCTTTTGAAGTTGGGCTTGTACATCGCTTCCCTTTATGGTTGAAAATGAGCTTTATCGTAATATGTCACAGTTTTTATTATAAGTCTGTAATGACAAAAACACGTATTTTGTTCATGTTTTAGTATTTGTTTTTTTCTATTTCTACTTTGTCTTCTTTTGGTCCTTCTCTCATGTCGTCCTCATCTTTTTGTCATTGCCTTTTTTTTCTCTTCTAATTTATTTATTTGGTCATTTTAGGACAGTGCATTGGTATGAGCTGCACCCAAGCAGATTTAAACTCATTTAAATCTGCAGGACAGTGATAAAATCCATGTTGTTCCTGTTTTACCTTTTGTTTCATATGTTTTTTTTTGTCTTTTCCATCATTTCATCTTTTTTGCATTTTTCACGTAATTTCTATTGCACCCAGTCTGTCTTGTTGTGTCTAGTTTCTTCCATTTTAACTAAATAATTCAACATTCATCTTGATAATTATCAATATCAGCTGATTTTTTTTTTTCCCGCACTGAGAACATTAGCTCTGTCCACATCCATTGTTCCCTCTTCACTCTGTGCTGGTGGACATGACAACAAGCTGTTTGTTTGTTTTTAGTCTGTTTGTCCTGACCATTCATATGTAAAGTCAGGAGGAAAAGGGACATACTGGGGGACGGGATGGGGAGGTGCAGGGCACAGGCTGGAGCTGCTGACAGGTTGGGGAGTGGGCATCAATCATGTAACAACTGTGAGGAGTGGACGCTATAGGGGCTGAAAGGGTAGTTCAGTCCCCCTTAAAAATGTGCCACCTTAACAAGTTAATGTCCAATACAGAGGGACGGGGGGTGTCATCCTGCTGAGGGGTGGGGGGACCGGGCAAAAGAAGAGCTTCTGGTTTATGAGTTTCCACCGCCAATGAGAGCAAACAAGACGACTGACGGAGTCACGTTTGTCGATGAAAAGATCTCTGATGCTGACTTCACCTTGTCTAAAGCAAGGGGTGTTCAACATGTGGCTCCAGGTTCCACATGTGGGTCCATAGCCCCTCCCCAGGGTCTCAAAATGAACAAAATGCATACTGCATCAACAACGAGGGGGAAAAAAAGGAAGTCTAAAATGAACAGAAATGAAGGAAAAATGAACAAAATAATCAATACAATGAACAATAATATATTATGTAAAATAAAGAACTTAGAAAATGAAATAATTAGAAAAATGAACAAAAAAATCACAAAAATGATTCAAATATTATATTAACTGAAAGAACATGTTTTTTTAAAAAATGAACAAAATATTGAATAAACTGAACCAAGTAGTCAGTAAATGAACAAAAATAAAGCTAAATTATCCAGAAAAAAATCCCAAAATAACCATGGGAATGAAACAAAATGAACAAAAATGAATTCAATGATTTGAACAATGAAGAAAAACATTGACAAAAAGAACCAACAAAATGAACAAAAATGATCACTATTATATGTATATACATGTTTCCAGCTGAAACGTGTCGTATTTCATGTGGTTCATCAAGGGTTTGAATATTTTTTGTGGCTCTAGACACAAATGACTTTTCCTTTCTGTCCACAAATGGCGCCTTAAATTGTGAAGGTCGCCGACCCCTGAACGGTCTGAGGGTGTAGAGTGAGATGGTGGAGCTTCAAAGCTGTGAGATGAAGATCCAGTTCTTTGGGGATTGGCGAGCCCTGCCTCTCCATATCCCATGTACAGTAGGTGGAACCCACATCAGACCCACAGACCATCCTTAAATGTACCCTCGCAGCTGCACTAGCCAAATTGCCTGGAGGGTTGGTTAATGACTTAGAGATGGCCGTGGAGAGGCTATGTAGATGCAGTTAAGGGCTACATTGGTGGTCCGTGGCCCCACACCTGTCCTAAGCTGAATTTGAAGAAACAGTGTGGTTATTTGTGTTTTTAGTTTCAGTAGATGCAAAAAAGATGAAATCAGACTAAGACAGGAATGAAAACAACAGAGGATGACAAAACAGACATAAAACAGGTCAAAAGACAATGTAAAAGACACCTAGATGTAAAACAAAACAATAGAAAATGCTGTAAAATGGTTGTTTGATTTTTTTCTTGTTTCTCCACCACCTGTTGCATCTGGTCAGTGCAGTTTGAACATCGCTTCTTAAAATCCTCCATGGATTCCATTTGAGACTTGAACGGCTTCCGAGCACATTCTCCATCCCTGGCCTCTTTAATCCTGTGCTGCTATGTCAGCCTCTTCCCACATCTCTGCATTACTTAAGCCAGGACTGGATTAACCCATTGGGGGCCACGGATAATCTGAGGGGCCCTTATCCCCTGTTCACTTTCCTACAAGTTATTAAAGTGGAAACTGAGTCAACAAAGCGATACTAAAATTAGATTTTTGAATCTGTTTTAGACTGGATGTCAAAGTATGTCTTGTAATTTTCTACTTTTTAATCTCCTTTAAAGCATATTACAAAATAAATAATCAGCCACTGTGAAGTATATGCAAATAATCTGTGACTGATGGAGATGGACTGAGTATTAGACTCAGATAGTTTATACCAGGGGTCTGCAACCTGTGGCTCTGGAGCCACTTGTGGCTTTTCAACCCCTCACCAGTGGCCCCTTTGTGATGGAAGTCACATACTAATAAATCAAAACAAGCAAAAATTAAACACTAAATCAACAAAAGAAGAAAAAAATGAACAAAATGGTGAACAAAACTTAAGAAAAAACTTAAAAATACCCACAAAATAATGAAAAAGTAAAGAAAATGAAGCAATATACTAAATAAAATGAATAAAACAATGATCACATAAACAAGACTGAATAAAATCAAGTAACAAAACAAGAAAATGCACAAAAAGAAATCAAAAAATTATGAAAATGGACACAGTGAACAAAATAAGTAACAAAATAAATAAAATTAGCAACAAATGAACAAAATAATCCAAATTTAAAAATAAGCAACAAAATATACAACAAATTAACAAAATGAGCAAAATAAAAAAAACTGAACAAAACAATTAGTAAATGAAAAACAAATGAATTAGAAAGTTAAAATGATAAACACAAATATACAAAATAAATGGGAAATTGATCAGAAATGGTGATATAAATGAACAAAAGCAGTTTGAACATACAGTAGTACTGTATATGAGGCTGTAATAAATTCCATGTTTAGTTTAGTTTATTTCAGACAAACAATACAAACATAGAAAAAAAAAACAAAGTCATTGACTACTTGAATAGTTTGTTCTTGTACTTTTACTCAAGTACATCTCTTTATGAATACTTCTACTTGAGTCACTATAATTATAGAGTAACAATACTTTTGCATGAGTGCTGTTTCCGTGTACTCTGCACTCCACTGATTAAAGTACAAAAAGTAGATTCCGGTCCTTTTAAACCAGAATCATCTGAATGATTCTGCTGTTGAACACTTAAAGCTGATGTTTATCCATGTACAGTATGTATGTCCTCATCAGACACACGTACGTGTCTTCATCGGACGCATGTATGTATACGTGTCCTCGTCAGACACATGTATGTGTACGTGTCCTCGTCAGACACATGTATGTATACGTGTCCTCGTCAGACATGTACATATTATATGTCCTCATCGGACACACGTACGTGTCTTCATCGGACGCATGTATGTATACGTGTCCTCGTCAGACACGTACATATTATATGTCCTCATCAGACACATGTATGTATATATGGTCTCATCAGACACTCCTACGCCTATGTGTTCTCATCAAATATATGAGATGTATGTTTAATGTCAGTGACATTGTGTTGTTTTATCCACTGTATGTGGATCAGTAGATGCTAATAACATTTCCCACTAGTTCACTCATGACATGATTAACAACTGCAGCATCGTTATGAAGACATGCTACATTCTGTGACCAGTGATATTTTCTGCCATTGTTCCCGTCCTGATTGTTTTCCATCGTGCTTTCATCAAGACCCAGAAGCTCCTCTGTGGATATTTTTGCATCTAAATCAGTGAAAGCCATAGCTGCTCAGCTGCACATATTGTTCTGTTGCTATCGTTGTGATTCTCTGCCGCGGTGTTTTATTCCTCTCCACGTGCCATCACATGTTCTCCAGAGACAAGTCTGAAGTAGGATTTTAGCTTGCAGCACACATTTTGTGCAGGTAGCAAATCCAATATTGAATCCAGTGTAGTATTGAAAATTTGGTTATTGCGGCAGTGGCCCCCTTTGCCTACTTTTGTTTATTTTTCATCTTAATTTGTGTACTTTTGCTAATTTTTCTAATTATTTTATTCATTTTTATTCTGATTTTGTTCACTTTTACTCATTTTCTTACTATTTTCTACCTTTTGCTTCTTATGTTGCCCCATTTTCCAGATTATTTTGTTAATTTTAATCCTTTTTACTTCAAATTTGGTTCATTTTCTTTGTTTTTTATTTTCTTATTTTCTACCTTTTATTTCTTGTTTTGCTCATTTTAAATGATTATTTTAGTAATTTTTCTTCTCTTTTGTTCCTTTCTCTACATTTTCTTGACTCTTTTTGCTCATTTTGTTCATTTTTCTTCTTCTGAATCCAGTGTAGTATTGAACACTTGGTTATTGCTGTGGCGATGTCCCCCCTCGGAGCTCCTTCAGCTTCAAAAACTCTTGTGCTTGGATTTGCTTGTCCAGGTTCCTTTACTGTACTACTACATCATTAGAAGCAGGGTCGCAAGGTCACAACACACATTTGTAAAGTGAGGATTACCTCATGGGCGATTTGAATACCACTCACCCCTGCCGCCCCTCTCCCCACTGCTCCCCAATTAGAGCGCAGCCAGCTAATAGGCTGCACAGGGTTAAGGCAGCCGCAGGCTCCGCTCAAGGCCGATAAGAGGCGGATTCTTCTCTCCTAAGCTTGGATTTACTCAGGTCTCACAACTCTACTCAGTATGGAGATCAGGCTTGGAAACATGACCTAAAAATGGTCTACTGCTATACGATGCTGTCCATATAGGGGGTTATTTAATGTGGTGGACGCTGCCTCAAAATATCCACCCTTTACAGCACTTAGGGCTGGAATTTGAATGGAGGAATGCGAGGTGAAGAGGAGCGATAAAACATCATCATCATTACAGTAACATACTTTTACTTTAACCCTTTCCCGCATTAATTTTTAAAACAATGGGACATTTTTAACGTTGTGGTACTTCCAAATAATCTTCAAAATAAAGTGCAAACTCGGCAAAGAATAAAATAGAGACAAATGACTTGAAAGTTTTGGTTCTTGTAATTTTTGTTGATATGTTAAAGCATTTCTTGATGGCTAGGTTTATTTTTGTTCATTTTTCTTTTTGCATCAAATTTACTTCATTTTCTCAATGGGTTTGTTAATTTTTCTTCTTATTTTTTTCACTTTTACTCATTTTCCTACTGTTTGGTAAATTTTGGCTTCTTATGTCGTTCCTTTTTCCTGATCATTTTGTTCATTTTCTTGCTTTATATCCATCTATCCATACATCCATCATCTTCTGCTTATCCTGGTCAGGGTCACAGGGGCAGCAGCCTAAGCAGAGAAGCCCAGACCTCCCCCTCCCCAACGACCTCCTTCAGCTCCCCGGGGTGGGGGGAGGGGGTGGAGACACTCCCAGGCCAGCCGAGAGGCATATTCCCACCACCATCCAGGTCTGTCCCAGGGCCTCCCCCAGTTGTAGCTAGTTTTGGCAACCGGGGATTGGACCACCCAGGCCCCCGCCTTCGGCTGCCACCCAAACCACACAGCGCCGGACCCTTAAGACCCTTCCTGCAGGTGGTGGTATAGTCATAAGGGTCTTCTGAATCACGCTTAGTCTGACCTGTCACCCAGGACCAATTTGCCTTGAGAGACCCTAGTAGGGGCAAATTGCCCCCGACAACATGGGTCCTAGGATCACTCAGGCACACAAACCTCTCCACCATGATGAGGTGACGATTCAGGGAGGAGTGTTTTTTTTTTATTTTCTTGACTATTTACTATTATTTTTGTTGATTTTGTAGATTTTTTTCCTTTATAATAAAAAAATACCATTTGGTATTTTTTGATTAATTTTCTTCTTTTTGTTGCTTCTGTGCTTATTTTTGTTCATTTTTGTTCACTGTACCACTGAGCCACTGTAGATGGGACCTTAGGGAGCCCTGGAGCCACAGCTTATAGACCTCTGTTCAGATCTGACTCAGATCTAACCTGCTGGATGTTTACTTGGTCATGGTTTTCACCCCACATAAAACACAGGATGTTTTTTTTAGGCCATGAAATCATAGGCTGTGATTTTGGTGCCATGTTAACATGCAAAGCATCCTGACACAGACATATGTATATTGAATATTTATGCACACGTGTAACGAAAATCCCCTGTACCACACACACAGGCTTGCCCATGCTCAGTTACCGTGCGTTGGAGGGAGGCTAGTGAATGATTGAGACGTTTCAGGCTGTGGGGGCTCTGGCAGCCTAATCCGTGAAATGAAACTTGACTAGAAGGAGGGGTGAAAGGAGAGGAACAGGAACAGATAAGACAGAGGGGGGAGTAAGAGACAGAGGGGGAAAGAAGTCAAAAAGAAGAAGGGGCATGACGAGCCCTTGGGATGAACAGACAGACAGACAGACAGTGTGGAGCTCAGGATGCACTGCAAATCTGTGCTGCAGGTGAACAGGGTGGGGGTGGTGGGGAGGTTTCATTTCTCTCTGTCGAGACACAGAACAAAAAGACGCCGAGACAGAAAGAGACGAGGACAGACAGGTTCAGTGTGCTTCAAAGTGAAAGTAATCTGGACAACTAGAGCTGGGTGACACTCGGCAAAATATTCTCATGATCAGTATGACACGATATATTCTAAATCACCGTCTCTTTCAAGTTTAAAGACTGATATCTGGTCCTGAGAAAGTTGAAGAGAAGATGCAAGAATGTGAAAAACCTTGTAGAGATGCAACACAACAGCATTTGTGTAAAAGCCAAAAATGACCATACAAGAAGATGTGATTAAAAATGACTCACAGTGAACTAAGTGTGAAGTTTCTAATATTTAAGCCACATCAAGAGCTTTTCCAAACTTTCATCAACTAACAGAGTAGTATCTCACTGAGTGGCAACGGCAGGTGACCAGTTGCGAACATCATTTGCAAAGGAGTTTCCAAAATGTTCCGAAACATCCGTGGGGTTCTCAGTTTCCCTGCAGGAGTTGCAGGTCCTTGCCCATATGCTGCTAGAATTTTCAAAATAGTCAAAGTGGTTGGAGGTGTCTTGAACTGGTGTCGAGCCCTTGTCAATGTTGGTCGTTTTTACGCCTAATTGTCCAGTAGATTCATTTTGATTGGGGTTGCATCATTCGGCTGGTCTGAGTTTTTTTCCTTGTCCCTTTCTTCTCCTGAACTGAGACTTCTTCTAAACATGTTACGTTTGTCAATATGTTGTTGGTGGGGTTTTTTATCCTTTTTGTGTCACTGTTCTACTGTACAGACAAATGCCAGTGCCTCCATTTAACTCTAATTAGTTTAAAACAGCATTGTTCTTCTGAGTTCTTACCAGCAGCTGACTTTTATAGCTGTATATTTTCATTTGACCACATTTCTATCAGAGCTTTTACCTCATTCTCAGTCCACATCACACCGTGAGCCATTTCTACAGGCTATCGTGCCACAGGCATGTTTGTTCTGGTTGTGTTTACCCACATTGCCCTGCTTTGTAGCCTCTTCCTACTTCTGATTAACTTGAAGTGGGCCGAGACCTAGGTTTTAGGACCCGAGGTTGCACCTGGTATGAATCCACCTTTAGTTTCTATGTGTCAGAATATGTGTGAAACGTGAGATGACTGTATGAGGGGTTTGCAACCTACAAAGCCAAATTGTGAGTCACTGGAGACAGAAATGAGAATCAGTTGCGAATGGTCGCAGGACAGTAGAGTGGTACCTTTTTCTTCATGTCCAAATTTGACTCTTTCAATTGTGAAGGCTGCCACACCCTGCCCTAACCCTACCTCTGGCAGCTTTGGCTCAATAGGTAGAGCGGGTTATCCAAGAGCCAAAGGGTTAGCGGTTCAAATCCCGGTTTCTCGTGTCCACAGGCCGAATTGTCCATGGGCAGGACACTGAACCCCACATTGCTCCCACTGTCACTGGTGTATGAATGTGTGTGTGGCTGGGTGAATGGAAAGCAGTGTAAAGTGCTTTGAGTGCCATAGAGTAGAAAGGCGCTATATAAGTGCAAAGACCATTTACTCTTCTAGGATGTGAGCTTTGGTCTCTGATGGCAAAGATGTGGGTAAAAGCACCAAACCTGCCATCCACATTGAATGTAGAAATGTACAGACTTCACACTTGTCCCTTGTGACTGGGTTTGTATTCACTCTGTCTTCTTGATGTCGGTTTTATCGTCAAAATGACTATTACCTCTACAACTTTGCTGCAAGGCTTAAATATCAGTTCTCCCCTCAGTGAAGCTTTTTCAGTCAGAAACCAGTGCAGTGTTTTGTGTGCATGTGCAGGGTCAGACTAATCTAATTTCCTTACACCCCTTGTTGCCAAGAAATCACGGCTTTGATCTGTGGCACCTGAGACCCAAATGAGAGTGGCGCGAGCCGAGCAAAATGAGAGACTATCGTCGCTTTACGGTAGCCATGGAAATGCAAGAATGAAAAATATCCTGTGGGTTTTCAGAGTGGGAGGTGTTTGTGCATCTTTGTGTGAGTAGAAAGCCTCAATGAGCACATGGACGTGGGCGTTGTAAGTGTGTTTGGGTTGAGGCACACCTTCCCTTTGTCCAACAGGAAGATCAAGAAGCCGGGTCGAGTGTCAGTTGCCGAGGCTGAAGTGGAGTGGCGCTATCAGCAGTCACTCCTCCTCTCCACTTCACCTGCCACAGGTGGCTTTTTCATCTCCACAGTTCGCTGTCTGTCTCTTATCTCAGCCCGACAATCATGAATATGGATGTCTCAGTCCAGGCCTTGCTGCCTGTGGATGGAAATGGGGAAAAAAACAACTACAGCCTGTAATAATGACAGCAATATCCTGATTCATTTGGACCGAGCACAGTGATTCATATTGATTATGATCATGATAAATGTCAAATCATTATGTCACTCGACTTTAAGGGTTGAGTTTAGTCCTGAGTGAAAGATGAGGAAACCTGATGCTTATTTGTGGCTTTTATAGACTAGGTATGTAATGGTAAATAATGACACTGTGCTTCTGAGGATATCACAGTCACACAATGTTATTATATATTAAAGGTTGGGTATTCACACACAGCTGCTGGAAGTGTCCCGTAGGCAAGTGCGTGACTGTGCAATTTTAGAAACATGAATATAAACGTATAGTACACTGTTCAACCATTTTGGATGCAAACACATGAATCCAGCGTACACTGTGTTCTGACGTCTGCACTCAACTGTGCCATAGCACACTGTACAAGTGAGATCAGACACTGCAAACGTGTTGTTCATTCAATACTGCACAAAAGACTGTGTTTCTTTTCACCTCTGTGAGTTCCACTTTCTTTTTCCTGTTTCATTTCTCTCTTCCCTTTTGGAGCGACATCTGGTGCATCTGCTCTGTCACATAGACAGACACAGGAGCGCTGTGCATTACTAATATTACTACATTCATATGCCTGTACCTGCCCATCTGTTGATTTCACTCACCGTTTCCTGCTGCTGCACAGGTGCAATGAGGAGGAAAGGGGAGAAAATGCATGGAGATTGGACTGAAACATGTTTGAAACCCATCTGACACACAATTTGAGGCTCTCACCATTTGCACTGCTCATAGAAAAAATGGCGTGTGCAATGCATGATCTCTGGCCATAATCACTCGCGAATGTTAGGTTGCACATGGCTGCAAATGGGATCTGAAATCATACAGTATACCCCGGTCCTTAATCAGTTAGTTCGAATAGTGTACATAGTCAACTGCTTTGTGTTTGGGACAGGAAGCAAACTAAATTTATGGAGACATTTTGAATTAAACTGAATAAAACAAAATTTTTTAGGAATGTGAAAGTTGTATCTTCCAGTACAATCCTGAGGCCAAACATCAGAGAGTGCATTAAAAAACACCAAGCATGACCGCGGCGTGACAATGGTCCAAATTAAAGGCCACGAAGATTGTTTTCTTTGACTTTATGGTGTTGTTTCAGAGCAGCAGGTTCAATAGTCAGTGGTCAATCACTATGATAACCAGGATCATTTCTGTTAATCTTGTCATTTTTTTGTTTTATTTTTGTGCATTTTTCTGTTTTCATTTATTTTACACACTAGTGGATTTTACTGATAACTTTTTAATTTCTAAATGTTTTGTTCATTTTATGGATTTATTTCCAGTTTTATCTTGGCTTTTGTTCATTATTTAGTTCATTTGTTTCTTCCTACTGGAGATTTCAAGCTTATTTTTGTTCACTTTTATTTATTTTACCACCGTGCCGCCATCGAGGGGCTAAAGAGCCACTTGTGGAGCCACAGGGTGCAGACCCCAGACCCATCTGCTTGTCCTGATTCTTCTATTCTGGCTCTTTACGTGATCTGTCTGGTTCATTATTGTGTTAAATATAATCGGTTTAGGGATCCCTCCTCCACATTCCCTTGAAGAATATTTCCAGAGAACTATTTAAATCTCCCGCAGAACGAAACGAAGGTGCTCTTAAAACATTCATAAACAAAGAATACATGTCGTATAATTTTACTGCATCACAGGGACTTTATTTATTTCAACATCTGGGCCGTAAAAGGCAACAGCCTGAAATTTGAAAGATTAAAGCTGCAATTTGTTCTTCATTGTTTTATGAGGTGAGCTAATCTGTTTGCCATTACGACAGCGTTTAAAGGGAAATGTGCCGCGGTCCTGTGCACTTTGGATACCCTGCAACTAGTTACTGGATGTCAAGTGTTATTGTATATGGCAGTTACAGGGCGGTGATAATCCAACTTTAAATCTGACTCATAAATCCTGTCGGTCTTTTTTTGGAGGACGTTAAGTTTTAGTGTTCCGCTGTCTCTGTGATATAAGGAAAGGCCGTAAAGCCAGATTCTCTGACCAGGGTGGAGGTGTATTTTTGGAGAACAGCGTCTATGTCTCGGCGTTCCACCAACCACAAAACCATGTCTCCCATCATTTCCATAACAGCTGCACATTTCCGACTGTGAACAATCGCAGTGTAAACAAAGCTGTGGTCCATCTGGGTGAATCACCACGTAGATTTACATGAGCATAAGCACAGTGTAAAAACAGGAGGCAGTGAGAACAGGGAGGCCTTAAAGATGTGGTTTAATGTTATCAATGATGAATTCTCATAAAGTTGAAGAGAATGCATCGTTGTAATACAAACCCCACCTCCGATCAAGCTCGGATGCTGTGTAAAATGGAAATTAAACACAGAATACAACGAGGTTCAAATCCTTTTCTACCTATATTCAACTGAATCCACCACAAATAAAATATATTTAATGTTCAAATTCATAAACTTTATTGTTTTTCAGAAAATATTCACTCATTTTGAATTTGATGCCTGTAACATGTTCCATTAGACCTGGGACAGGGTCATGTTTAACACCTGGTTCATCACTTTTCCTGTTAACAACACATTCCATTAGAGTTGGGACGGGGTCATGTCTTTCCTTTGATCAACACTCAATAAGCGTTTAGGAACTGAGGAACCTAACTGAAGCTTTGTAGGTGAATTCTATCCCATTCTTACTGCATGTATGACTTTAGTGTCTCAACAGTCTGGGGACTCAATTGTAGTGTTTTGTTTTTCATAATGCAACACACATTTTCAGTGGGAGACAGGTGTGGACTGCAGCAGAGCCAGTCTAGTACCCCCACTCTTTCACTGTGAAGCCACACTGTTGTAACATGTGCAGAATATGTTTTGACATTGTCTCGCTGAAATAATCAGGGATGTCACTGAAAAAGACGTGACTTTGATGCAGCTGCAAAACCTGTTTGTACCCTTTAGCATTAATGGTGCCTTCGCAGATGTGCAAGTCACCCATGGGGGGCACTAACACAGCCCCATACTATCACAGATGCTGCTTTTGAACTGAGTAAATGTGGAATGGCCAGACCACTTTGCGTCAGTCCCATCTCAGATAAGCTCAGGTTTTTTCTGGGTGGTTTTAATATTTGTCTTTCACTTTGCATGGTAGAGTTTTAACTTGTACTTGTAGATGTAGAGTACTTGAATTGTGTTACTGACAATGACAAGCGTTCCTGAGCCCACATGATCACATCGTTTACACTGTGATATGGGTTTTTAATGCAGTGCTGCCTGAGGGGTCGAAGGTCAGGGACATTCAATGTTGGGTTTTCTTACTTGCAGAAATGTCTCCAGATTCTCTCAATCTTTTGATGACAATTTGGATGTAGATGATGAAATCCATAATTTCCTTGTAATTGTTGATAAAAAACTGGACCAAATATCCCGTTGTTTAAAAATAAATCAATAACAATCAGTGATTACGTCGACCTTTTTCAGCGCAC
>JAQQAE010006729.1:0-16446 GCA_029823295.1 Pseudamia nigra
AACGTCTTCAACCAAATTTCCAGTCCAGTCGATGAAAGAAAAACCACATGCCTTGGATACTATGACCTGGATGACTGAGATTCTTCACAGACATTGAGAAGAGAGACAAAAATCTGTGTAAAACATTTTTTACTTTTTGTACAATAAACTTGGGGAAAAACTACCTGCTTAAAATTAATAATCTAAACTAACTCTATCTAATCTTAATGACTATGCAAAGACTCCAGTCAGAATTGCAATCACAAATCCGAACACTGCTCTAGTCATTTTTGAACCATCATCATGATTCTCATCTCCTCTTTGGACTGCTAATCATAAACTGCAAACGACAGATAATAGTTTCACAATCTGGAGTTTGTTGTGTTTGGTAGCAGTGTGAAAGTGGGTCAATCAATCTGCTTGAAGCGTGCCAAGGTTTTCATTAGTAAAATGATGTATGTACCTGATCTCCATCCTATTAACTTTTGGTATAGGTAGCACTACTACTTGGAACAAGAATAGTCACAGCAACTTAACAGTGTCTCTTCTGATCTTGCTATAGTTAATGACTTTGAAAAATCACTCAAAATTCTGCTATTCCGTGGCCACTTTTTAGATAATCATGAGTGACTGAGAAACCTGTAGTTTCAAGATTCAAGAATGGCCTCTTTACTGCAGCCCATCACAAAGGTTTTTTTCCTAACTTGTCATATCACACAGATAGCCGTGAACACTTTCTTGGCTGTTGTCCTGTCTCTGTGTTTCAGATCCGCTGGCTGCTGGAGGATGAGATTGTTTCAGCCCTCCGTCACTCTCGGGTCATCAGCTCAGCCACGCTGCAGAAAGTAGCAGAGCATGTTTTGCGTTCGAGCGGTCGACCACACTGTCACTGTGAAGATGTCCCACTTCAGTTTGTCTTTGGGCCAGAGCAGTCTCTGGAAAAATTTAAAGAGGCAAGGACACAGAGCCCCAGGACTAGTAGCATGCACACTGAAGACAAAAGGGCTCTGTTAATAGAATCTATTGAAAGACACTGAATTATAAAAAATAACACATCGCAAAAATCACATCCATCTTTATATTTGCTTATGTTCCAGCAAGAATCAACACATTTCACATTTATGTTTACTGTACATAAAATTAAAATGTATTTTAACATTTTCTTTGTTGTTTCAATACATTCCCACAGGAGTTCCGCAGGATGTTGTTCTCTGGCTACGTGTTAAATGGTGAACAGGATGGTTTCTACTACATGTCTCTGAGTCGGCTGCACCCTCAGAGAATCCACGCTGCCAAGAAACTGTCTGAATGCACTGCAGATCCTCTAGAGCACACTGAACCGTGCAGCACTTCACAAGCAGACATGTCCACACTGGGGAGTGAAGGGGAGGTTCAGGGAGTCGAGGCGGACAGTGAGGTGGGACAGTATCCTCACTTTACAGTGACTTCTGTTACTGCGTACATTTGATACTGTATTTTGTGTCCTTCATAGCAAATGAATGATAATGATGTTACTCTTATACTGTAAATGCAGGGTGAAGAGAAGAAGTCTGTTACTGTTGCTGCCGATGCTCATGGTGACACAGCTGCAGAGCCCAGTGAGCCAATTAGAGGGGGAAAACCTGAGGCAGATGACACTCTCTCCCAGAGTTCAGCTAGTGTGTGGGCCGACAGAGCTCAGCCCAGTACCTCACAGGTCCACGCAGAGTCCAACTCACCCCCTAAGACCCCGTCTAGTGTCAGCCTGGCTGAGTCCATGCACTCCAACACTCAGAGTGAGTCTGACAGTCTCAATGAGCCCGCTGTGAACTTTGTGATCTGTCTTACTGAGGTGATTATGTTTCCTCGGAAACATAACATGTAGAACAGTAATAAGACAGGTGACCAAAAACAAAAAGTAATTTCTCTCATTCACCACTAGAAATGTGTTGTGCTTTCATGAAGAGACGCTGCTGTGTGCCTATATTTTCTGTTTTCCTCTTGTTTTGTTCTACATGAGACTCTGGCTGTAGACATTTTAGAGGTGTGTTTGTACATCCAGAGAATAATCACTCAGCTGTTTACAGAGCTGTCTTATTGTTGGAACTGAGTTTAAATAGTTGGCTGAAAACAAAGCATTGTACCACTAAAACTAAAATGGCGGCATATCTAATGTGAGACTGGTTGAGGTGTACTTGGAAATTTTTAGTTGGGTGATCCATTGTTATAAGGGTGTTATTCCCTCTCTGCTGTATGTTTTTGATTAGGTGGGAGTAAAAAGTAGATATTAATGCTGGAGTTTTCCAAATGTGGCTTTGTGATGGTGACGCAGAGGCTGATTGTATTTTTGATTGTTAGGGCATGCATTGATCATTTTGTCACCCCTTTAGTGGTTTGTTGTTTCCTGTTTCATTTCATAGATGAAAGACTGAACTGAACACAATAATCAGCAAATTAATCAATAAAGATTGTGACTGTTGGGAGCAGAGATAATTACATTAAGCATACTTTCTTCAGGGCCCCTCCTGTTTCATCCAGGACTCCTGACAAACTGTATACTCCAGGGTCCCTGCAACGTTGTAACACAAGACATAAGTTTTGTTTTTAACTTCAGGTTTCCTCACATCAGTGATTCTGTCTGAGATTAACATCCTTTTTTTTGCCATTTCCAGAGGCTCAGCAGTGCCTGCCTTCTTAAGGGTCCTTGTTTCTAAGTTGATATGTGGTGTGTTGAGTCCAGGCACGATGCATCCTTTACGGATCTTGCAGAGCATTTCCTGTGGATTAGGCTTTGAGTTATGATAGCGATTGTGTTGATGCATCATATCCTGTCAGAAAAATCAAATTGTGTCCCCTCAGGTTGTGGCAAACTCCGGCCAAGTCGAGTCCAGAGTGTGGTCTCCAGCCAGGGCAGCCTGGATTCCGACATGCAGGGTAAATGCTGCACCACATTAAATGAACCCCAGTGTGAAGCTTGTGTGAACATCAAAAAAGCACATAAAATAAAGTCGGACCATGTGCATAGATCCAGTATAAAGTCTTCATCATGACGTGAAACATCTCCATCTTGTGGACAATACACTTAATTGCATGTTCTGTGACAGATTTGAAAGACACTAAAATAGATTAGTAGACTTTTGTGATGTTTTTGGGAACATTTCAAACTTCTGGACACTAAGTGGTAAAAGTATCACTAAGTGTTCCAAAGATGGAGAGTCACTGTAAAGATATTTATACCGTAGTTATATTTTATAGAGTACTGTATAGAGCATTTATCAGTGCAGGGAATCTATTGGTTTTAAAATCAGTTTCAGACAAAACAAAAAAGCGGTTTCCATTGTGCATATTTATTATATTATATAATACAGTATTGTGAGACCATCAGAAACTGACACTGTGGTCTGCATATGCACAATTTGTCAAACATATGGACACACCTTCTTCAGTGTTTTTTCTTTATTATGTTTGAAGGGTATGACGGTGGCAGCAGTGACTCAGAGTGCGAGAGCCCCACCCTGGATGAGCAGGAATGCCAGTCACCACTCATGCCAGATTTCTGGTTGATTGTGAAGATCCATCAGGACAGAGTGAAGGTCTACTCCCATTCAAGGTCAGGCCATGTCTGAAACAGCCCTGTTCATTTCAAGACTATTAATTTAAGATTTTTGAATCTGTCACTGAGTATGTTGGTTATTACCAGTGGTCTTAAAAATGGAAATCGTGTCATTCAGCTGCAAAATAACGGCTGTCTCTTCAGTCAGTTTCATTTTAAATACTTGTTTCATTCTTAAACCATCTTAAATTGAGTTGGGTAAATGTTATGCTTCAACTTATTTAAAAATTCTTAAATATGAATTTGTCAGGTTTTAATAATGGAAATGAGCTCAGAGAGGTATAATCTGGTAGAAAGCATATTTTCCTTTGTGATTAATGCTGCTGTGCATGGTCCCTATTCAATAAATTAAACTAAACTAAACTAAAAACTAATATCCCCAAGCATTTGATCTAATTTCATATTTTCTGGATTAATTTCTTTTGGCATGTTCACATTCTGAATTATTTACAGCTACAACTTCACTTACTGTTTGTCTATTTACTGTGGACTTTCACTTATCTTTTTAACAAGTTTATGGGTCATTTTGTCCATTGTCTTAATTTCTTTGCTCAGTGATAAGCATTAGAGGCATTAAATATATACATGTCAGATTCTGGTAGAAAACCTGTAAAAGACCCTCCCCACATCTCAGTAGATTCCTCTAAATGCTTTTCAGTTGTTGGATTATACATGTGCTGTTGTATTTCATGTATGGACGAGCTGTCATGTTTTACAGGAGCTTCAGTGAAGAAAGAGACATCAGTTCCGAAGACCTGGATAAAAAAGAGGAAGAGCAGGAGCTGCCTGAATACCTCCAGCTGCACCAGACTGTGGTCAGAAAGATTGGGGAAATGTGCCGAATTGTTAATCAGGTACCTACACCTCTTATTCTGATCCAGGATCCACACCCTTGTTCAGATATGGTCAATTCTGGCAAAAAAAAACCCCCACTAAATTCATCCCCAAGTGGTTGTCTATAAATCAGTGGCTGATGTTCCTGTAGCTACATCTACCTTTTTATACAGCAGAATTGAGACCAGAATAGGTAGCACCATCCTGCTTCATTTTTTTAGGTCTACAGATTCCAAAAAGTTTGCATGTCTTGCCCGAACACCCCTTGTTTTCTCACAAAACATATAGTTTTAATAGCAAGTTTACCCTGACCAACTATTCATCAGATGAAGCTTTGGATTACGCATTAATATCAGAATTTATACCAAATAGACTCTATTTGGTCATATGAACAACATAAACTACATATATTTTAAACTACATATTGTTGTACTTTAACTGATATTTGTTTAAAGGTGCTTTCTACAATGTTGGTAATCTGACTAGTGGCTGATCGTTTATACCAGCCTGCTATATACAGTATATTTGGACAGGGAACCTGCCAGCCTACATGGCTTACAACCTCATACATGCACAAGCTCATGCACTCACTTGCAAAGTTGAAAACAGTCATAGGAGCAGCTACTATGGAGCTAGCAACTGTAGTTTATCTAACCACAGGATGACTGAAGGGAAACAGCCTGCATTTCAGATTCTTTCAATATCAGGTACAGGTAAGAAAAGAACAGACATTCCAGCTTGACAACTGTGAGGCTGTAAGCCGAGTTGACTGGCAGGTCGCCTGCAAAATCATTTATTCTAGCCTAGTTTACCAACGTCATACACAGTACCTTTAATCTGTGACATTAAATAGAGCACCTGAATATAGTTTTTTATTTCAGCTAAGACCTTCATTTTGTACTAATTATTTTGTCATTAAAACAAAACTTTTGACATTTTTTTTTCTTTTTCTTTTTTTTTTTTTTTTAATAATTTATTTGATTCTGCAATGTTATTCTGATGAGAGTGCTCAGACTGATATATTGTATATTGTATTGATATATTGTCAAATTATATATTTTCTTGAATTCAGTACCATTTTTGTTTTGATGCATGGACATGTAAGACATCAGTCCAGACCAGTGCTACCCTGTTTTTGTCAGGCTTAGGTGTTCTTTCCCAAGTTATACCAGATATAGCATATTTGTACTAGATAAGACCAATATATTCTATATAAGGCCATTTTATACCAGATAAGACCATTTACTTGTGAATCCTTACAATCATGTATGTCTTGAATTACACTTCTTTGTTTTGTATTACTACCTTTTATCACTTGTACAAGTATGATGTTTTCAGATCTGTTGATACTGCTGAATAGAGTGCAGACAGTACACGTACTTCCATACTGTAATTTATCACAATGTTGAACACGCAGCGTTTCATATGAAATGTGTTGCTGTATGTCTGCACTGCTGTGTGTCTGTTGTGTAGCGTATGCTGCTGCAGGACCTGCACGACAGTCATGTGTGCAACTCTCTGCTCGTGGCTGAGAGCGAGGAAGACATCTGGAAGAACGAGTCTCTGTACAGGCAAAGGCTCAACCTGACTGACGGTAAGGCACACCTTAGCACAGGTTGAGCTGGACATTTATTTGTTATTAATTGTTTTATTGTATCATATTTCAGTCTAATTTGTTTTCATTTGTTTATTATATAGTGTTTTGTTTTTAATTGATTTATTGCACAGTATTTTCGCCTTGTATTTGTACTGTTGTGGTTTGTGATTTATTGTTATATTTATTGTTAATTTGTATTTTAGCTTGTAAACACTATGGGCATCAGTATCAGTTTGATAAGTTTAATGTTAGGAATGAGCAAGAATATCAGCTGTAGACATAAGAATAGAAAAGAACTGACTGCTGATTCTCTGCAGAACATATTTACCTGTCTACCTTGATTAAAAAATGTTATTTAAAATCCAGGGATAATGAAAAGTTTTGAAACCAAAATTTTGTTTCATTGTCAAAACATGGTTATGAATATAAAATGGACAAATTAAATTAGAGTGGCCATATTCAAATTATGGTGATTGAGTTCACAACAAAGTATTTGAATTCAAAATTAAAACTGGTCCACCTTTCCAACTCTTGTTTTTCCACCTCTGCCAAAACAAAATGTGTGTCACTACCTAAAATTGGAAAAAAAAAATCTTAAAAAAAAACAAAACAAAAATCTTTATAGCACAAACATTTTTGAACAAAAACTTGTTTATTGCTGCCAAAATTTTTGCTTGCATGTCGAGTGAGGTAGCTGTATCCAGAATAAAGTGTAACGTTTTCTCCTGGTCTTTAACTAAATGCTTCATCAAATTTTTATCAATTGTCCATATGAAATTCTGAAATTGTCTTTTTGATTTTATCATATTACATTATTGTCCAGCCCTATTTTAACATTTACATTTTCCAAATTACAAAAAAAACCCTTTTACTGTTTTTTTCCCTCCACCTCAGTGAAGTTTTAATAGATGTTATTCTTTTTCTTGAGAATGTCCCTCTGCATTTGTTCTGGCTTATGATGATAAAATCAATCATAAGCCATTAAAAAGGTGATTTAAGTTGACCTCCTTTTTACTCTCTTTGTGACTTGGATATGTGAACATTTGTTGAAAGGGCTTCTCCAGAAAATTGTCTGAACTGACGTGTGGTGTTTACTCATGTGTTCTGCATGGCATAGACTACAACACAGAGGAGAGTTACCAGGCCAGAGACTACCTGGCTGCCACCATGCAGTTCATCCCAGGACACTTTGCTTGTGATGTTGTGTGGAGCACCATCATCCACATTCATCCACGTCTCAAGATGGGCCCCAACATGGGAGTGGCCAGAGGTGAGGGGCTTTATAGCAAACCTAACATTGTCTTCAAAATAGCCTACTCTGGCTACGTGCTCCTAACTACATTCTACACACACTAAATGCCACATGCTATTGTCTGCAGCAGTATACAGTACATCAAACCATTTGGTATTAATTCTATTGTTTATATTAGTTGCTGGTGTTTATCTCACCCTAACCTCAGCGGCTTATTAGCTTGTTTACATGTGTCAAACTACAAGAATATGCAATTTTTGCTGTGGATACTCATTTGTATGAAAATATCCCCCATAACGGCTACAATTTATGTACTTAACACATGGCATTTTTGAATGGCTGATTTTGTCAGTTGCTTATCTGTACACAACCCCAATTCCCAAAAAGTTGGGATGTAAATAGAATGTAAATAAATACAGAATGCAATAGTGTAAAAATCTTATGAGGCTATGATGTTTTATTCTCAGCAGAACATAACCTATGCGATGTTGAAACTGAAACATTTTATCATTTCGTTGAAAACATTAGTACCCTTTGAGTTTGATACCAGCAACACATCAAAAAACTTCAGGACCTGAGGCAGCACTGCCTTCAAATCAGACATGATTCTCTACTGAAAATCACTGCTTGGGCTCAGAAACACTTCCAGAAATCACTAAGGCATTCATCTGACGACAGAACAGTAATTTCCATCAGCGTTTCTGGAATGTGTTTACATATATGACTCAAACATCACAAGCTTTCAGTTTTTCCATAGGAATACATGTAAAACCAATTAATCCGTTCTGGACCCACGAAAACTCCCATATAAAGTATGTATTACACAGTACGTGCACATTTATTCATTATTATTATTTGAAAAGGACGTTATGTTAATGATCTGAAACGGAATGCATGAAATCAGTTCTAAAAATGATTTAGAATGTATTCTTACCTTGGCTTATGACTTGGCAGTGATGAATGTCTCCCTGCAGCGTGTGTCAGTGGACACTGGGTCTCTGTCTGCTGTGTTTTTCGGTGCGAAGTCCCGCACGTGTCCGTAGCTGTAAACACAGCTCGAGACATCGGAGCTGCCGGCTGTAAGCACAGCTCCAGCGTGTTTATGGTTACTGTTGTTAGCTGTTGTTAGCCAGCCCAACATTGTTTTTAGCTCACAACAGCTGCAGCTCTGGGTCCAGCGTTGTGGTGTTAGCTTTGGCTGTGTTGTTAGCTGGCTCAATAGTGTTATTAGCTCCGGATAACAACACAGCTGCGCCGTCGACCGGAGCTAATAACACTCCAGAGCTGGCTAACAACACAGCCGGAGCTAACACCACAACGCTGGACCCTGAGCTGCCGGGTCCAGCGTTGTGTCAGGCTACAGCACAGCTAAGGAGCAGCTCTCTAGCAGACATTGAGCTACTCGTGGTTTGCATTCGGGCTATTACATCCCGCGGGAGCTTTCACGTGTTATTGTGTTGACTGTTTACATCTGGGCGATAGTTCACTTTTGGGTCTATCTCTTGCTTTATCCGAATTTTTCGCATTGGCTAGAACAAAATTTTGGCTGATTTTTTTTTTTTTTTTTTGTCTCTGTTACCCAGATTTTTTGTTGCCTGAAGCATTCATTTACCACTGTAATTGTTTTCTGTTTTTATTTACATTTTATTCACATCTCAACTTTGTTGGAATTGTTGTACATTGTGTTTAAATAGTGAACTTCAGTCCAAACTCCTGCAGCAGATGAAGATGGTACTGTAATTACACATATTGTACCCTCACATTAGACAAAGAAAATGGAAAAAGGACTGATTCTAATGCACTATTGGATACAATATGTCAAGCAGATACTGTAACTGCAGCTTACTGCAAAACGTCTCTGGATCAGTATACATCCACATATATTTGACATAGTGCAGACTTTTTACCCACTACTTACTACAAACTACTTCCTTTTTTTAGTCAGAATCAGTATGCTAGTCGTATGTGGTACGCATTCCCCGATCACAAACAGAACTGTTACAGCTGAGGAAAAAAGACGCTCGTGGATTTCACTGAGAATCTGCTGCAAATGCCAGTGCCATATTGATGATGTCACAAACAGAACATGGCGCTTGTCAGCAGCCACCTTCTAGATATAAAACTGTACAGATTGGACGAGACAGCCGAGTGACCACTGTGACAGTGACTCTGACAGCCCGAACGACATGTCCATTGATGAGAATGATGGTCAAGGGCACGGCCTCCTGGGCAGCACAGACTGGTAAATAGTTTTAGATCCATGGCATTGTATAGTAATTTTGATTGATTAATGATGCACATGTATCCAGTGGTGTGCTAACAACGATTTTTCCCCTTCCCCCCCAACTAATTTTATCAGTACTCACGGCTCTAAACCACACATCCTATACACCTCTGTAATCGTCAGAATCTTACCTCTGTAATCATCAGAATCTCAGCTAAAAATGTATCTAAACCAATTTCAGAACAACAAACTGCAGCCCACACAATAAGTCATTATGTTCAGAGTTGAAAGATAACCACTCTGCCGAATCTTTGCTTTGCTTTGTATTATACTGTGCTTCGTAAACCAAACATAAATGTAGATTGTAACCCACTCAATAAAAGCTCACACCGAGCTGAATCCAGCAGTATATAACTTTTGTATATAATTTTCAACACCGCACAGCAAACAGACAATACATAAAAATCACAGCAACAAAACCCAGCGATGATAACAAAATTAATCTTACCTTTGTTGTTTCTCATCAAAAGTTGCTCCAATATGAATAAAATTCCATATGTTGGTAAATCCGTTTGATATCTTTCCAACAACTATAAAATCACTCAACATTCTCTTCTTTTTGTGAAAAGACAGTGATAAATGTGTTTTTCCGTGTTTTCATCCGTGAAGTGAGCGCTGCATAGCAGTGAACGGTCTATTCAGCCACACAACGATCAGGCATGACTGGAAATCCCACCAGGGCCAGTTGAAATTCGGACGCCAACAAACATAACACAACAGAAATAGCTTGACAGAAACAGTGTCTGTTAGTGATGTCACATCCGGCTCCTGCCCCACTGACCTGGTTTTCTGGAAGCTATCGCATTTTTCCTGTCGCTCGATTCAAAATCAATAAATTCCTGGTTTGTGAGCTGGTACTTGAGCAATTATATGTGGTTTAAATGTTTTTGATGTGATGTAAACAATGACAAAAAATGTATTTTTCGTGTCATATGCACTTTAAACATTCTTCTTCTTTTTTCCTCCTTTGCTTTCTTCTTCCTCCTTTAAGTTCTTGTCTTCACTTTATTCACAAAAGGTGTTTTCATATCCCATTAACAATATTAACTTTTTCTGAAAAGGCAAGAAGCTTCTCATCTATGATGCATCAGAATTTGCATAGAAGTATGTTATGAAAGCCAATGAACAATGAGTGTTTCATTGAAAAACTGTATCCAGGAAAAAGCGTTGGTGCTATCACATGAAACATTGGAGACACTCAACAAACTTTTCTCCTCTGTACATTGTATCAGTCATGATGAGCTCTGATTGGTTGGTGGTATATTTTGCAGACCACTTTTGATAAAGAAACACTGAGCAAAGCCTATGCTTTTTGCGGAAGAGTGTTATCATCTCCCCATATACCTAAATTTGTAGTTGTCTTGGTTTTCACCACAAACTATCGATTGTCTCTCCTTCCAGTTTAACTTTTAGTACAACTTACTGGTCAGCACTACCGTCTGTCTACTATGTTCCTCAGCTGACTCATTTCCATTGCAGAAGAAAAATAACAGTTTTTGTTTTTTCTCCGTCCCAGCCATCCAAGCCCTGCGCTCTGTGCTCAACTCTTTCTGTGTGGTCAACAGGAAGAACATGTTTGTCTACCAGGAGCGTACAACTAAATCAGTCTTCTACCTCAGGTTGGACATCTCCCATTATTTTCAAGATTTTAATAGAATTTGTCCTACATTTTAATTTTCAGCCTTCTTACATACAATGCAGCAATCCACCATATGTACTGGTTCAGGTCATAAACTTTATCTGGTTTATGGTTTGTCTTTTTGCTTGACCCCACTATACAAACACTCTGCTGACGTAGAAAATTCACTCAGATGTTCTAAAGGAAGCTGTAGAATAGAAAACAAATGAAACGGGCTGGAAATTGAATTGCTGTCAAGTGCAGCACTGACAGCAAACATCACTTCATCATGTCCTGAGCCAGATGGCAGAGCTTCCTCATCTTCTATCTCATATGCAATAGGAGACAGGACTTCTGTGGTGTTTCACTCCCTGATTACAGAGCAAACTTGACCATCTGTTTCATAAAATCAATAAAAGTGACATCAGAAACTTCTTCATGGAAGTTGGCAACAGAGAGGAAAGAAAGTGACTGGTAAAAGTCAAGATTTGTTCTTAATTTCACTTTATGACATTCTCCTGTTAAGTTGTGTTTTCACACTTATAGGGTCACATCTCTAGGCCAAACTTTGCAGTTTCCTTTTTGCATGTTGGAGCAAGGGTTGCGTTGTTCCATTTTATTGAGATTTACAACTGTGAAATAGATGTGGCACACAAGTTATTGTTTACTACGATTTCTGAATGAATAGCAGGTGAATGCGGTAGAAGTAATAGGATAATTATTTCTGAGGTAATACAACATGATATCCAAATATTAAGGATGGACATTTCAAGCTAAATCAATAGTTGTTCGTAACTACTGCTGTTGATACTACACACAAACTGCTATGTATCTATGAACACACAGGCACAAGAGAGTGTAAATCATGATTTTCACAACTGTTTTTTCATTTGTCAATTAAAAAACACTAAACACAGACAGGAGCTGTGCAGTTTCCTTTCCCATGAAACACAAACTTCTAGTTAATTTTTACCTTACTCTGTCACAACTTAATTAAAAGCTGAACTGTGGATTGTGCCTGCGCTTCTTCGCTGCACAGACTGTGGAAGATTTATGATGGGCTAGTTTCACCTGGCTGAGTTTGCAAGGCATTTGAAGGTCCTTCACACACTACGTTTGTACATCCAGTCTTACAGTTTGTTGGTTTTAGCAATAGTATCTAATTTCATAGCATGTCACAATGCCACAAACATTTACCTGGTGGACTCATTACTCTCATTCTGTTGTGAAATGGAGTTTGTGAGTTGCTCAGTCACCCCCTACCAGGCTACTATCTGATGCTGGTAAAAACAAGAGAAAATGTGTATTTTTAGATTGACGCAATAGTCTCATTAGTTGATGTTTAATCATTTTTCAAATATTCGGAAACTGTGACCCATCCCTACCAAATATGTCTACTGTGGAGCAGCTGTTAAAAATGTTTTACAGCTAATTAAAGTGGGTGAAGTGGATGAAGCTTCTGGAGTCACCCATGCTGCTTCCATGGATCCTTGGCAATTGATGGCTGCACCAAATGATACACCACTGTACAACATTTGCTTCTATACCGTAATACATCTAATTAAAATATACAGTAAATACGTATGCTTTGTAATTTTGTCTAGGACTACATTTAAATGTAAATCATGTCAATTAAAGCAGGGGAAGAACGACCTGTACAGTATATATTTTTATGCTTTTAAACCAATTTTAACAGAATAAAATAAAGTTAGAGCGCTTGTACCGTATGTAATGTCATTAACTCATCAACAGTCCGTCTTAAGTCTGTCTTGAGTTTGTATTTCAAAAGTGATTTGTACTGTTTTGTTACTGCATCCTTTCCATATAAAAATGCACAAACCGAGAATGTACAGTTTGTCCTGAGTGTAGTATATAAACTCCAGCAGTCACACATGCCAGCATCTCCTCCACAAACAGAGAATTACAGGGCTAATGAACAAAAATGGTTCAGCCGTGGGGACCACATTACAAGATCAGAAGGAGACAAAAGGCTAACTAAAGGTCAAAATCAGACTGTGATTTTTGCATAATGTGTTAATTCAGATGGAATTTGACACTTAGCAGCAGGGGATATGTTTATGAAAGGCCTAGCTAGAGGTTTTTTTTTTTCAATTATTATTCTTTTGCTTATACAGCATGTGACTATTCTTAATATGATAAGCGAAGCGATGGTGTGAAGACTGCATGATGAGCAGCCCAAGGTCATAAACATGCTGAATCACTGTAGTGCCTTTGGGAAATGTGAATTTAGCCAAATGAGCTCTCGTAGCTACTGAGAGAATCACAGGAGAGTATGCAACATCTGGTAAATGTGCATTTTATGCCTCTGTAGGTAAATGTAAAGCATCACAACAACAGACTCAGCATCCTTCATCAGACTCGCCTCATGTTTAGCTGCAGAGTTTCAGGGACAGTGATAACAGGATGTTTAAAAAACAGCAGGGCTCTGTGATTTTGTCACAGTGATTTCCCTTTTTAGCTTAATATAGTAGAATTAATGGAACAAACAAACTGGAATGGGCAAAAATTTGTTGTGTTTTGAGGTTAATGTACATGACTGTTACCATCTCAGTCACAAAGACATTTGTCTTACATCTTGATGTGTTGGTTTGTCTTTTCCAGACTTTGTGAAACGTCACTAACAGGGAAGTATTCTAACACAGAGAGCATCCTGCACATGGCTCACTTAGTGGGACTCGCCAGGAGTCAAGAGCCTCTCGCTTCTGAGGATCTCATGGTAAATGAGCACACGCATATGGACTTTCCAAGGTCCCAAAGACATTTGTCAGCCTGACTTGAATTGACTTTATGTCTTTAAAAATAAAAGTACTCAAACTCACTGCAGGAAAACCCTCTGTCACTCAGAGCAAACCCCTTTTACATTTAATCTACTCAAATTGTTTGACTGTGGGCTCCTTAGACAATATCATGGGACAAGAAACATGACTTGAAAAAATGCAGCCAATGTAGAAGCAGATTTCTCTCTAAATTCAAAAGTCCAAATTATGCCCTAAAAGTCTGAAATTCCTGTTAATTGGTCTGGCTCTTACATACCTGAGGATTGACTTGGACATACTTCAAATATTCTGTACATATAAGATTTGTAGTCAAAGACTTTGACCTGTGGTAGAAAATGGATGGATGGATGGATGGACTTTGACCTGTATTCAGTATAACCTCTAAAACCTGTTTAAGCATCCCTACATGAATAAAATACAAATATCTCAGTGTTGAGTAGCTGATGGTTTGGTCATGAAGGGCGCATACATATCACTGATTAAGAAAAGAGTTGCCTGTGCAAGAAAAGGTTCGGAGAAAATGTGCTGAGAAAGCTTCAGGCCTCCTGTGCAACTTATCTTATGATGGTAAATAAAATGTACTTTAGAGTTTACGGTTTGTAGTCGATAAAGTGTGAAATGTTACCATTTTCATCTGCATCCCTGTAAGATTCATTCCGATGATGGATCATTTTGACATTATTACTGTCACTGTATTTCCATACGGAGGCCACGCGGGTATAGTCAGAGTGCTGGTGTCAAAATCATTGACATGACTGCTGTCTCATCTCTCAGGGCTCAAGGACTTCTCTGGAGGGCTCTCGGCCAGTTGGACAAGTGGACAAACACATCCTGCTGCTGGTGCATGGAGTCGGAAATGCTGGTAAGGTCTAAGAAAGAAAAGTAAAAAGAAAAATTTATTGCTAATAAAAAAGAAGTGGAGTAGCAATAACAAATCCAGTGCATACAGTATCTGCTACTAAACATTTTTCGACATTAGCATTAGCATCTTCAGCTGCAGACATTTTCTTTAGCCCTTTAACTTGATGAATCTCGCTCATATGTTTGCAACACAAGAGTAACAAGAAAAGACTTTGAAAAGATATTTCAAAACGGGGATCTCACGGGAAATCAGTGTAGGCACATGAGCACCAAAGTAACATGGGATCTAATTTGTGTTGCAGTCAAAACTTTGTCATTTATTTAGAAGAAAATTCTCATTACTATTGTTAATTTACAGCAGTCATGTACGCATTTACACATTTTTTTTTATATTTTTGGAAATATTGAGTTTGACACTGCAAAATTTAGTGAAAACAAATGTTTGTGAAGATTCTCAGTCATCCAGGTCATGGTATCCAAGGCGTGTGATTTTTCCTTCTGTCGACTGGACTGAAAATTTAGTTCGAAGATGCTTCGCTACCTATCTAGGCAGCTTCTTCAGTTCTGAAGAAGAGAGCTGAAGAGAACTCAAGGAGCTTCCTGGATAGGTAGCGAAACATCTTCAAACCAAATTTCCAGTGCAGTCACCAGAAGGAAAACCACACGCCTTGGAGTGAAACAAATGTCAATGTACAGTTGACAGTTGATATTTGGCCTCTACTGAATTTGAAGTCAAGGTTTATTGCAGTTCTTCCAGTTTTCCAAGTGACAAATCCAATCTCAGACCATATTCCAGTAAATGTTTTACTTGGAACCCAACAAAAACTTGCAGCTTGTTGGTTTAAGTGGGACATTGGCAGACAGATGTAGACAGTGCGAAGTAGCAAAACAAAAGTTAGCTAATCCCCATGCAGGTCAGATAAATGAAAGTGCACTTAGTTTGTTTGCTCTGTCCAGGGAATGACAAATTCACTAACCATCTTAAGTCAGTCACATTAAACAAGTACCTTAACCTCCTGAGAATCTTATTTTATGCAATGCCAGTGGGTTTTACCACCGTTCTGACCTTCTGCAACATCTGCTTCATGTGAATAATTCATAAACGTCTCATCACATTCCACCATGGGAGTTACACAGTCACTCTTTGTCATTCGATAACTCAACAAACATGGCTCCCTAAGGCTGTAGAAGCTGAAGACAAAGAAGTGACACCGATGATGCCTAAGTGACAGAGTAGCGCTCAGTAACTCCTCAAGTGCAGCTAGTAGAGCGGCAGGGCCCTGAAGCAGCGCCCTGCTTGGTGAGCTGCTGATTGACATGACTTCGCAGACAGCTGCTGGGAGATGAGGGAGTCCGGAAAGTTTTGGTTTGTCACTTGGTCTAATCAACAAAGTTACCAATGTTTATCAGAGCCAAATACAGTACAGGCCAAAAGTTTGGACACACCTTCTCATTCAATGCATTTCCTTTGTTTTCATGACTATTTACATTGTAGATTCTCACTAAAGGCATCAAAATTATGAATGAACACATATGGAATTATGTATTTACCTATAAAAAGTGTGAAATAACTGAAAACATGTCTTATATTCTAGTTTCTTCAAAGTAGCCACCCTTTGCTCTGATTACTG
>JAQQAE010006730.1:0-16443 GCA_029823295.1 Pseudamia nigra
AAGCAGGGCGACACAAAGGGGGTGCCCTTTTTTCTCAGTTGAGCACCTGCCCCTCTAAACCTCTGTGCACGCCACTGGTGTTGGCAGTCTGCATCTGTGTGTGAGGTACAGAACAAAGTGCCAATCATGTGTACCAGACGACCAGTCTCATAGAGTTGAGTTGAGATGAGTCGCGTTTCTCTATGTGTGGCCGGCTTCAGGTGATCTGGGATTACAAGGCCACTACAATTAGTTGTAGCATGTGATATTTTAAATTTTAAGTTTAAAAGTGTAAAATTTAGAACTCTAGTGGCTCATTGTGGTGGGAGTAGCAACTGATTATAACTTGTGATATCCAAAGCCACCAAAATTCAAAACTGCTACATGGATTTCTCAGAAATGGCAACACTGAGCAAGCTTTTGGTTTACATCACAGAGCATAAATAGATAACAAAGCCCCAAAAAGATGGATTTTCATGGTAAGGGACCTTTAAATACACATATGATGTAACATTTTCTCATTAAAATAAATAGGTAGAGTTAAGGTCAAAGTTATTAGCCTCTCTATGAAAATGTTCTAAATGTTTCCTATGCTTCTCATTTCAGTTCTGGATACTTGGAAAGGATAACTTTGCAAGCCTTTGGCTTGCTCTCGGTGGTTCTGTTGGGTTTACTCTGTATAGTCATGAGGTCTCGGCCTCGAATTGTGAAGCGCCTAGAGATAATCTGCGATTATGATTGGCGCTATACAAATAAAGATTGAATTGAGTGAATTGAATTGAATTGAATAACTTTGTATTTCCTTCTCCGGCTTATGTCCATCAACAACCCTTCTTCTCCGATCTAAACTCATTGAGTTTGTTTTTGGCATGATCCTTTTACAAGTAAAGCCTCAAACAGTGAACTTTGGACAAAAGTTTTAACTTCAATTAAATTATTACTGGGTGAAAGAGCGGCAGTTTGTGCTATGCTTAAATAAAATGTCAGTTCTTCTGGGGGGTTAGTAATATTGCATTTTTGTTTTCTAAAATAATTCTGCTTTTGTTTACAAATGAACCTACCTCACTGTTTCTAAGCGAAACTAGTATGTTGTCACACTTTAAAACAGCAACTGAAAAAACATTTTCATCAGGGGGCTAAGAATTTTGACTTCAACTGTGTGTTGCATACAGTATTTTGTTGATTTGTTTAACTGATTTACAGTATATCAAATGTTTACAAAAATGATCAAATTCAGAATAGCTGTATTTTCAGTCAGTGTTACAACCTGTTTCTTTTGGTCCTGTAAAGAGCATTGAATCCCACCAAATGCAGCGATGTAATGTTAGCCTTATATGAGATGACTCATCTAATGACTTTACATTATTCATGGTTTATAGAATGAAATTACATAACATTCATTATATGTCAGTAAAAATAATGTGAATAAAACTCATCCTCCATTATTTCTGCCTGAGACCTGTACAAAACAAGTAAGAACAAGAAATTTAGCATGACCGATCAATCTATGTGCATGTTTTTGGACTGTGGGAGTACTACAAGTTAATAGGATCAAAACAGCTGCTGCTTGTTTCAGCTCAGGTTAAACGCCTTTCAAATGAAGGCATTTCCTTCTTTTTTTCAAATCTAATCTGCTTTTCTGACAGTTTGAGTTGTCAGGTTTAAATTTGACAGGGGCACCGCCGCAGAAACACATGAAAACAGCTTCACAACAAGTCCTGGTTTTGATCATTTCAAACTGTGATTGATGCGAGGAAATGTGCCTCCTTCTGTGAGAATAGATCAGACGTAGAAATCTCGTCTGTAAAATATGTATTTTTAGCTTATAGTGGAAAGCTTTGTCATCTGTGTCTAATCAGTTCTATTGCATATTATTTAAAGTTATAAGTCCTATTCTTCACACCCCACCTTTCAGTCACAGTACAACCAAATTTAGCCAGCTGTATTATTACCCAGCACTCAGCCAGCTCGCTAAGCAGGAGGTCAAACCAGGCGCCTGTGACCTTGGCTGCATCAAGAGGCACTGCTAAATAGTTGTCTACATCAACCTGAATGACTTACAGCTCTAAATCGTTTTTTAGGCCGTGACGAAGCCACTACAAGACAGGCTTTTATCTCCAGACACAAACACACGTGCACACACATACACACACAGACAGCTTTATGCATTTGCACAGGATGTGAAAGGCTTTCTAGACAAGTGCTAAGCATCTGGCTCTGTCCTGATAAATCTCTCAGACACAAACACACACGTACAACACACACACACACACACACACACATATATATAGCGCCTATCTGTCTGTGCCCACAGATCTCTTGTCATCATCCTTCACTCCCTCAGTACACCTCCCAACGGAGCCTCAGCAGAGGTAAAAAAAAAATAGGAAAAGAAAAGAAGCATTTAGAGATGAATATCCTAACTTTTCCTATTGCTTCCCATTGGATTGAACCAAACAAGCCTCTGTAAACATTAATGGATCATGCTGGTCAACTCAGCTTAGGTCCAGATCGCTCTCCAATTAAAATGATGGATGAACCAACACTCTCACTGCTTTTTCATATTGCACTGTTGGGAGATGGATTTATGTTGCACTCTCAGTTTGTGTTCCCTCGTTGTTCTCTCTAAAGTCGAACCGTCTTCCCAGTACCCCCTTCTACCCTCGCATGCACACACAGACCAAAGAACGGTGAGATTAGGCTGAGGCGGGCTGAAAGTGTTTTAACTGAAAACAACATGTCTGTCAAGGCGCACTTCCTGCTCTGTTTTTTTAAGCCTAAAAAGCACAACCCTTTAAAGGAGAAGGGTGGTCTCAGCCTGTCCTTTTTTCTGTTTCCTGCCAGCTAACTCCCTCGTTCTTTTCTTCCCCAGTACATGCCTCTGGAATCCCTCTTGATCCGCTTAATGAGGGGCATATCGCCGGGTTAGCCGAGCGTGGCGAATGGGAGAGAAGGAGAGGGGTAACCAAGGAAATATAGTGTGAGACGGAGCAAGGAGCTACAGGTCTGGTCTTTCATGACTGCACTCTGATGGCAGGCGTAAGGGAAAAGGAGACAGAACAAAAGAAAAGTTAGAGATCTTTGATTTGTGAGTGGAGCGGGTTAGTGGTGTCCTAACAGACACTGGACTTAAGGATGTAGGCAAATAAAAGAGCGAGACAGGAGGAAGAGCTCGTTCTTTCATGTCAGGGTTGTGAGGGTTCCTGGCGTGCTGATTTGTGACTTATGATAAAATCACATTGCCAGGGATTACCACACAGCCCTGACCTAGCCAGCTGCCATGGCAACCAGAGCCTGTCCTATACGCATCTCATTCGCCTAGAAACTCAAAGCTACAATGACAGATTATCTAAGAAGAGATGTAATTATTTGGATGATCGGGAAAGAGGGCAGCAAGTTTTTCTGTTTAGTAAATGTGCAATTGTATGTGTGAATGTGTTGGCCAGCCAGACAGGTTTTGTACCGTCTCTCCAGCCAGGCACAGAGCTTAGCTGATTGGTGAACAGTGATTGATTTCCTCTTTGTTCACAGTGGCTAAGTTCTGCACCTGAGGAGAGCATGACCCAGACAAGCAGACAAAGGAGGACAATGAATGTGTGTGAAGGAAGGGTGAAAAAGAAAATTCTCTTTCCAGTTTTGAAAGTGACACGTGTGGGCGCACACTCTCCACTTCAATTATCTAATGTGTGTTTACACATTTCACTCACAAAACTCCTTCCCTTTGTGCTCTTCTGTTCACACTCCTGACTCGATCTGCCCCACATCCTCTTTTACCTTCCTCCTCTTTCTCTTATCTCCTCTCACGCTCCTCCTCTTTCGCCTCATCCCAGGTATTTCGGCAGTTTGGCCTCACCTCAGTCTGACGAGCTATTCGCACACACAAACCTCACTTGCTTGTCTGTAAAACTTTCCACCGAGACCGTGCCACTCAGAAGGATTAGACACACAGGCCTCCTCACATATTCAAAACACTTTGCAACTTTGCTAATGAGCGTCGTGCAGCACTCTCCCACTCTGTTGTTCTTTCGCTGTCTTTCATCTACCTTCCATCCCTTCTACTTCCACTCTTCCCTTTTCTATCTCCTTTTAGTTACCTGGTATGAAAGCTAATCCTTGCAGATGACTCTGCTTTGTTCACTCTGAAGGTGAGCGCCAAGTACCTCAGGAGAGACTGTACTTTTGCTACTAATGAGGCCTGGGGAGACCCGAACACCGCTAATGCTGCTGACAGATAATCATCAATCCTAGCAGTAGCCACCGTCATCACCAGCAGCATCATCTCATCCTACATCTTCATTACCCTTTTTCAGCTGAACTGAGAGACAGCAGAGACTGGTTATGACTACTCAAAATTATGCTCTTAAGCCTCACATCACTTTGGCAGAGCAAAGTGGAATCAGTGCACTGCTGGCTGATACAGAGTTTCTGATCTAATCCTGATGCCGGTTTCCATCCTCTTTAGAATTTTACCAAGTTTAAAGAAGCAGTGTAGCCTGCCTGAGCTTTTCCAAACCTCTTGTCTGGATCATACGTTCATTGTTTCAAAATCATATGGAAGAGTTTGAACATGCCCTTGTGCATAAATTGTTGCATGTTATTGCTTTTTTTTCTTGTTTTAATTCAAGCTACTGTTTCCTCGACCGTTTCCATTGCAGTTATCTGCATTTCTTTTAATCAGTGCGAAGACCTTTCCAGCTTTTTGGCAATATTGTAAGGTTTGAATTTTGGGCGTTCCCCTTTGGTTTTATGTGCAAGTTGAAAATGCAGTTCAAACCACCTGGATGAGAACACACGTATTCTCCAAAAATAGCAAGACAGAGCATTTTCACAGAACATTTCAAATTTTTTTTCTCAAATGGTAGTCAAGTTGTCATAGTGTATGTACTGCGGCTTATAAGCGCTAGTAGTTTTGTTTCTGAAAAGAGATGCAAAGCTGTTATCCTGTAAAACACCTACTGATAAAAAATTGAGTTACCTCTTACTTTCACGCGTGACAAAGTGTACTGACAAACCTTTCCCAAATAAACATCAACGCAAAGGCAAACTGACCTACACACTTGCATCTTCCGACTAAACGAAGTATCTCAAAGAAGTCCTGGTACAATGAGTGGGCTCATCAGGCTCCACAGATGTCAATGAATGCTGCTGGACTGGAATAAATGAATGGCTGAGAGTTTAAATGTGGAATATGACCCACAGTAACTTTATATATAACATTTGGTATAATGTGGGTGTGAGCCAACAAAAGACACCAAAGACAAGGTAATTGTAATGCAGTGTTCCACAGCTCTGGACTGATTGCTCCCTGATCAAAACAGGGACAGGTGTTTGAAAGGGGTATTTTAAAACTGGACATTCTTTTTTTGGCCATCAGAATGAGGAGGTATTATAGCGCTCTATATTCACAACGACAAAATGGCGTCTAACCGAGGACAGATGTGTGAATTAGAAATGAGGGCCATGTGGAGCCTGCCATTTTTAGACCTATATTTAGGGCCTGTTAAAAGAGTAATGACCATCAAAGGCCTGTAAAAGAGAGGAATTGCCATCAGAGCCCGTATCTAAAAGGTGATTTATTACAGTCTAATGGGAGGGAAATGGTGCTCTGCACATCAAAGGACAAAGCAACATTGTATAAAGACACCGAAAATAAACCTATTCTACCCTCATGCAGCCAAGCTTGATTGTGTCTTTAATGTTAAGCATATTTTTAAAGGATGTCTGCAGGTTTTTGCTCTTTTTTTCTTTTTCAAAAGTACTGTGACCTTTGTATTCTGAAGTAACCTAGTGTGGATGTGTGGTTCTTACAGAAGATGGTGGAATGTGATTTTGAGGGATTTGTAGGCAGTTTTATGATGAGACTTCCAAAATAGTCTCGCAGAGTTTTATGCCAACATTGTAAGCATAATTTTGGGAGAACTCCTGCCATTCAGCAGAGATCTTGCTGACAGTGCGGTGGTGGGGTTTGCGATGTGTCATCCACACCTTTCAGCACCTAGTTTAATCTAATGATGTGAACAGCTTAAAAAGGCAGAGTGTGGTTTTCTTTGGGTTTTGTGATATGGAATATTGTCTGACATGCAGGCAAAGTGGCACTGCATTAGTTTCATTACAGACACTGAAAAAAATGGGGGAAACAAGTGCCACAGTGTTTCATGAGAAAGAGACAGATTGGGGTTGGTTTCCTGTGCCTACTGAGCTGATAATCAGTTCTATAGAACCACTGGCTCAGTTCAGCAGGAACAGGAGTCCAGTCCACTCACCACCCAAACAAGCACTGGTCCCGTTAACCTTAAACAACAGAAGAACCGTGCAACTGAGATTTTACAGTCTTTATCAACACCGCCAAGGAGGTTATGTTTTTGTCAGCGTTAGTATATCTGTTTGTTGTTCACAACATAACTCAAAAGGTTACGAAAGGATTTGCCTGAAATTTCAGGGATAGGTCCGAAATGAAGACCAATAAACACCAATCGATTAGATTCTGGAAGTGATCTTGATCATTTTGTGGATCCAGAAGAGGATTCACTACCTTTGTGACATAGAGCCAAATTCAACATTTGTCCTCGTAACGCCACAAATAACACCCAGAAATTTTAGCCAATTCAAACCACAAAGTTTGATCCAGACATGGGCAATATTGCGGATATTGGAAAAAATGGGAAAAATAGCTACTGTAAAGCAGCAAATAACGCTATAGACATGGAACTAACACCAAATTGTAGTGGAAAGTCTGGTGATTCAGTAATGTGCCCACAGATTTGGTGCATCTTCAACATTTACAGAGACGGATCTAGAAGGAAACCACCATTATGGAAATATTTTCTGTTGAACTAATAATCATATGCATGTGATTCCAAATTGTAATGGTAGATTTTCATGGTCAAAGAATGCAATAATGAGGCTCAAATGCAGTTAAGAATATTGCTTTTGGGTGTGATAACATCATGGGAAATGAGCATAGGTTCAAATATTAATGGTAGGTTTTCACTGTGTCGAGAACCTGAGCCGTCCAGGTGGAGGTCTGCACTCTCTGACTGCTTCCTAGTTTAAAATAGATTTTCCAGGATTTGCAAGGTTATCTTATTTATGGTACTGTATTAAAGTGTTACCAAGGACTTGCTGGTTACTACACTGCACTACTTTCAAGGGACTATTTTATATAACTGAGTTTAAATCCTGTAAGTACCGTAGCTTGTAATAGTCAAGTGATGCACTAGATTGAGACTAAACCTTTAATATTCACTTGCAAAGTGCTGCTGATTCACAGTTTTAACATTTGTAACTCAGCCTCTAAAACGTAGCATCATTCAGACTCTACTTTTTACACATCTCCAAATGTTGTGTAATGCTCCAATCCGTACATATCTGTTTCTTCCAGGTTGCTGACTCCAGATGGAGATGACAGCAGCTTGGCACATCGGATGTACAAGGTCCAAGCACTCACCTCCTCTTCCTCTGCAGGGGAAGGGACACCGCACAATCGCTCAGCAGTGTGAACACCAGAAGGCTGCACTCTTTACTCCACAGCCAAGGCCAACTGGCAGCGTGTAATGCACAGCAGCTCGGTTCATAGAAGTCTACAGAAATATCGAGCGTGTGCGAACTAGCAACACCAACAAGCTACATTACTGTTTTTAGAGATTTAAATGCTCTATATCGCTGCACTCGTGAAGAGAAACATATTTTTAGTACGTCTTTAAGTCACATCTCTCCGTGTGTGAGCGTAGCGTCTATGTGAAGGTGTGAGTCTGTTTAGTCTGAAGTCGTGATCTGAGTGTGAAGAGTTTAGACTGGAAATAGTTTCAGGCGAGCCATGTTTTTATACATAACACATTACTTCACTGTGACCTGTGACACTGGAAAATTGAGTTTCTGTACTGTGACAATGGTTCCTGCTTATTCATTTTATAAAATACTTTTGGTCATTATTTTGGTATTTTTGTTCATTTTCTTGACTGTTGTCATTTAATCATTTTTTGTTAATTCAGTGCTTTAATGTTGTGAAAGTCTTAAAATGTTTTAGATTTGAATTTGTCAATTGTTCTTTTCCAGCCATTTGATCTTATTTCAATTTCCAACTTTTTTTTTTGTTCATTTTGTGGGTTACTTTGGCTGCTCATTTGTTAATGTTTAATTGCTCATTTTGCAGAATGTTTTAATTTTTGGGCATTTTTTTTGGATATATTTGTTCATTTCATGTAGTATTTTTGTTGACATTATTTTATTAATTTTCAGTCACACTTTTTGTTCATTTCCTTGTGAAGTTGTGGATAATTTTTTGGTATTTTTTAAATTCAGATTCTTGATTATTTTGTGTTTTTGTTGTCATTTTGTGTGCCATTGAATAATTTTTTAATTCAGTGCTTAATTCTGATTTAATGTTGTGAAAGCAGCTGTCACAATATTAAATCAACATTTTTAGAATAAATTCAGTGTCCACTTTTATTCATATTTTTCAAACATGAAAACTAAAACACTGTAACAATGTGGAAAATACTCAAAAGATAACGCTCAGGACGTTTCTGTACTGGGAATCAGAATAATGGCTTTGACCAAAAACTGTTTTAAACTGTTTGATATGTTAATAAACTGCCTTTTTCAGAGATGATGTATATTTCCTTACTTTTATTGATCTTTACAACCACAATCCATCATCATCATTCTGCACCTCACACATCATAGTGCTTGCTTTGACATCGTGTACTTATATTTGTATCTGACTGCAGTAAATACCCAATAGAAGAAACAATAGCACATTATTCTTAATGTCACACCTCTGTGGGCATTTTTATTAACATATTTACTGAACAATGAAAATGCACATACAAAAGCATCCAGTGCTCTTTTAAATATCTATAGTTTACATATTCAATGTTCAGAATGATGCATGCTCTATAAAACCCCATTTTTTAAACTAAACATTAAGTATATGAAGATGAGTGGCATTTGAATTCCCTTGCCTCTGTTCCTAAATGTCTTCCCCTCAGCATGTGTAGTCTGAAGGATTTATATTGTGAGACGATTACATGAGTGGGAGGACTCTGACACGTTGTACGAGCTACTGCTTCTTTGCAGCGTGATCTGTCACTGGTGAAGTGTCCTTGTGGGGCTTGTAGCTGTGTTCTGTGTGCATGCATATAATTGTATCCTCTCCACATAATCTTTCCTTGCTGTGTTGTTTTGACACACTCCTGTCATTTTACCGCAGCATATCTACACAACAGAGCGGCTATTTGTCATTCTGTGAACGTGTCATGAAAACACTCGGCTGCTGCGTGGCGATGTGCGCTAATGTGTGTGTGCTGCTATGCATTCCCGCCTGTTTCAGTGTGTTGCCGCAAGTGCGTGCATATGTCTAAGTGTGTTTCGAAGAGCCTCGATCCTGAGCTGAACTCCGTTAACGTCGCTTGATGAGCAGCTCCTTCCGTTTAGTCTGAGCTCCAGTGAACTGAGAACACACGCTGCTTCATCAACCAGAGCAGACCGAGCCACCACCTGGACACACAGACACGTACAAAAGCGAGATGGATGAGCCACATGGACTGATAAAGACCCAAACTAGTAATAACCAGGGCATCTACGGAGCTCTGAAAAGTCAAATTGTCTTAAAAGTCAAGGGTTAATGTTCACAGTTCTCTGATCTCATTGTAATTTCTTACTTTTACGTTGTTTAGCTACTCATTTTGTTGAATGTTTTGCTCATTTTTGGATTATCTTGCTTATATTGTTCATTTTCCTAAAGTATTCTGTTTACCATATTGAATATTTTTGTTCAGTTTTGTTTTTAATTATTTTGTTCATTTTATGACATACTTTTTGTTCATGTCTTGGTCAACTTGTGGATTATTTTTGCCATTCTTTTGTTAATAGTGTTTAATTGCTCATTTTGGTGAATATGTGGTTAATTTTTGGTCAATTTTTGGATGATTTTTTGTCATGTTTGTTCATTTTCTTGAAGCATTTTGTTCATTTTATGGAATATTATTGTTCTATTTTGTTTTGTTTTTTAAGTTATTTTGTTCATTTTCTAAAATACTTGTGGTTCCTTCCCAGTATTATTTTGGTATTTTTGTTCATTTACTTGATTATTTAGTTGGTTTGTTGTCATTTTTTTGGGTAATTTTATAATTGCTTGCCCTTTTTTTTGCGATCCGGTGCTTAATTTTGATACAATGTTGCAAAAGCGCAACATGAACATTAACATTTGCAAAAAAACTTCAAATGTCCACTTTTATACATGTTTTTCAGATGTAAAAACTACAACTCTTTAAACATACTACACATGGATTTATTTCAAGTCAGTGTTCAATAGGTAAAAAATGATATAAGGGTTTTCATACAGTGTACAATTAAATTATCTTGTAGTGTAACTGTAAATATGGAAATAAGAAATCCTGTCATCTCCTTACTGTGTGTAAAATCTCTGTTGATCTGCTCAGAGGTAGCTGGGAGAAAACAGCAAAGCTGACTAAGAGCTTCAGGGTCAATAATGGAGCTGGTGATGGCTGCTGAGACTGTGATGACAGCCGGCTGGCCAATGACTGCAGCCGATCGACCCGAAGAGGAGGATGACCTACGACCGAGAACAGGGACTCTAGATGCTCCCATACTTCTTTGGAATGTACCTGGAAACAAACACAACACGTCAGTTTATGGCCTTAGGATGAAATCCGGGTTCATTAATGTACTCCACTGGAAACGAGAAGCATTACTTTAAGGATGTTTCCAGCGAATAAAAATCAATAGATTAGTAATTCACCGGCGATGGCGAAAGATAACCTCGTGTGAGCTGGACTCAAGATGGTAATGGGAGCGATGACGGAGAAGACAATGAGTCTCCCAGGGTTATGAGAGGAGGCGGACAAAGCGGAGACAGAGAGATGAAACTCAGGCCAACTGGCCAGACACTTACTGAGAAATCAATACTACATCACCCTTTTCACCCTTCCCTCCCTCACCACTGTCTCCCTCGCTCCCTCTCAGATAGGGGTAATACATAATTTATTCTTTAATGTGTTATTCCTTCTTCTCTGTATTTGTCTTCAGGCCATGACACACCTGACAAAAACAGATAATAGACTGTGCACATTCTTGTGTTAGAGTTATGACGGCGCACATGGTATCGACAGAAAAGTGCAGATTGCATCCACACAGCTTTTCAAGTCAATATCAAACCTCAAAACCCAAAATACAATGTTTTCTTCAGCTGCTTGGTTCGAGTGGTGTTGTCATCAAAGAAATGCAATGCTTTTAAGACCTTTTTGACATCAGTGTTAATCAGATTTCACACTCAGTTTTGGACAGTTAATCCACAATGTCTCCATTTTTACACTAAATTAACCCACACAGAACTTCTCATCTGTTTTGCTCTTTAAATGTTAAGGATAATCACATGTATATGAATGAGGATGGAAAATTTTAGTTTAGGTTTAATGTTGTGAAGAACATTTACACTGACGTCCACAACATTAAATCATCATTAACAACAAAACAGGCAAAAATAATCAAGAAAAAAACCAAAACTTACCACAGAATTAACAAACTAATGAAAAAAATAAAGGAAGTGAAAGACCTAAATGAATAAAAATCACAAAAATAATCAATAAAATAAACATGATTAACAAAAATTAACAAGTATTCAAGGAAATACACATAAATTAAAGAATGGACAGACTAATGAAGGAAACATACTAAAATAATCAAATAATCAATAATAATAATAATAATAATAATACTAAAAGATCAAAGAATAATACACAAATTCACCAAAATATTCAATGACATTAATATATACATATTGTCTGAAAGAAGAACAATTCTGAAGTAAAAAAAACAAACTTTACATGCAGATGCAGCTTCAAAACTCAGAAATGTGGACAGTAGGTCAGTTGTTGGTTGTAATTAAGACCTAACAGATTCACAAGACTTTTATTGTAGTAAAGCTGAATTTGAAACATTAAGATTTTTGTAAGGACTTGATCATTAACTGAATATGGCTGAAAGATGGCGTCATGCTTATGGGCAGCGGTTCGTGGCTCTCCAGTCTGGCGTTCACAATTTCGTAATAAGCTGTGCCTAAAATGACAATAAAGCATTCTAATCTATTCTATTAAATTTTATTCCATCAAAATGGGGGAAACAAATAGAATGCTTAATAAAAGCGTTTTATTTTCTGTATAAAAATCCTACCAGCTGTTGATCTCGGCGGTGCCCCCTGTTGGTGGGGTGATAATAAAATGTGATCAGCCACAGCAGAGGGTGACCGTCCTGGGACCCTGCTGTCACCAGAAGCTGGATGGCTACCTCCACCCAGTGGGCACACTGAACCAGCAGGAACCAGGCCTCAAACACTTGGTAGTGCCCCCTACAGGACAGAAGGATGAACAACAGTCAACAGGGCATGTGGCGGCTGCGGAGACTGGGGCGGGATCATTTTTGTGGCGTTGAAATTCTGGAGAAATTACATAAATTATTGTTTTTTGTTAAGGCTGATGTACACCCAACCAAAAATATAAATGCACAAAGTAATTTTTTTTTTTGACAACATTAAGTAAAACAATTATGGTGAACATTTGTGCAGCAACCATGCCTCATCTTTCCCCCCAACATCATTACTTTTTGTGGCAGTGAAAACCCTGAGTGGTCAGAGTTCACAGCACTTAGCAACAAGTGGCAATTTTTGACTGTCTGCACTGAAATCAGCCTGTTGTGCAGTCTGACTGTCTCATCAGCAGCTCTCGTGGCTGGTCTGAGCCAATCGCAAAAGTGTTTGACTTGAATGTGACAATCCTGTGCAGGCGTGGTCACACGTGGTCGTCGGGCATCAGGGCGGTTGACAGCATTGCCCGGCTGATGGTTGAATGAGACACATTCAATTGTGCCGACACTGCTGTAGTGGACATCTCTGCACTGATCAGTCCAATGAACACTCCCTTGTGACTTGCATCACCTGTGGCATTTTGACTTGTGACAAAGGTCCACATATTTGGGTGGACTTTTATTGTCCACACTGGAAGGTTTGTCTGGGTACTGGTCACGCTGACTGGCTACCACACTATCATGCTCCATGCAGCTCATGGGTCGAATAAATCAATCTGAGAATAATCTCATTGGAAGTGGTCAACTGGAATTGGGCCACAAAATTTGAGCAAAAGACATCATTCAGTACACTTCTAAATAATATTTTTGGCATCTTTCACATAAGGTCATTTTAACTCAGCATTTTTGGTTTGTAAAATTTATATTTGGTTAAGTGTAACAGCTTCCAGAGTTCAACGTGGCGAAAATTTAATTCCTAAACAACTGCAACTAAACTCCCTTGATGAACAAACTGCTAAAGCTATGATGACTTGTTAAAACCGCTGCAACAAAACTTAGTGGCTGGACCTTTTCAGCTAATCAGTCATGTTTAACTAATTCATTATCAGAAAGGCTAAAAGTGTAATAACAGCTATAATCTGAGCAAGTTGTGTGGTCTAGTTGAATTTTCCAGAATAGGCTGGTACTTAACCCATATTAGCCTCAATGTTTCCAAGGTATGTATGAACGTTTTCCTTCTGCAGTAACTACTCTAACAAATACTACCTCTGTCAAACACAACTGATTATTGTTGGCCTAATAATTTACACTCCAGTGGGTGTCCAGCCAGTTAAACAGAAAGGTGGCCATAAAGCTAATGAGGGTGGAGGTATTTTAATGCACTTTTTTTTCACAAACGGAAGAAACTGATGCTATATGACACATGTTCTCCAAAAAGCTGGTACCATCTGTGCCACAAAACCATGAGACAAAAACTATGATTGAAATATTCTCAGCATATTCGACAAGGGACGAAGGAACAGAGCAATCGAGCACTGTCAATGCAGTTTTCACAAAGGAAACCAAAAATTAAAAATTGAATCTCATTCAATCGTTACATCACACGGAGGGGTAGATATGAATGCTCAAACACTGGCAATATCATTTACCGCATTAAAAACCACCTCAAGTTTTTCCTGTGGTCACCATTTATCATACATGCCCTGGAATATCATGCATTTTCATATGAAGCCATATTTCACTTTACATAACCATATTTCAGTGTATGTTATACTGACAGAAATGGGTTAAAAATGTCAGGGCACAGAAAGTGGGACATGATAAAAGTGAGAAAATGACTAAAGCCAAAGTCACTTTAACAGATTAGATGGAAAATTAATCCATGGCTAATTTTTCAAAACACAAATATGAAGATTTTTTCTAATTGCCTTCTATGAAACAAGACAGAGTATATTTGCATTCTGAACTGCTAATTGGACAGTGCAAGTAATTCAACTAATTACCAAGACACCTTAGACAGCATATTCATTTCTAATGTAAAGATTGGTAATGTTATATTGCCGATGTTGCATGTAAAGAGTAAACAAGCCTGAAGGACAGAGAAACTGAAGGGTAACATAGAAATTCAGAGTGACACAGCTGCAACATCGAGACTTGAAGTTAGAGCAGGGATAAGGCGCTCTCTCAAATTTCCCTAATACCATCATTAAAGCACTCTTCCCTCTCTCCCCTTGGCTCCCAAATATGAACAGCAGTACCCCTCTGCAGGGCCCTGGCAGCTGCATCTTCGCTTAGAGCAACACAACACACTATTTTCCCACCGCTGGCTCAGATCTATGTTTTGGGAATTTTGCATGAAGCTCCAGAATGGAGCAGCGGTCGGGATAATGGGCCCTGTTAAAAACCACAGCTGGAGGGTATCGTTGCCATCTCCAGGACATCAAGTGCGCTCTGCTTTTTATCTGTGTCCTTTATCCTACTTTTCTCAAAGGCTCTCCAACAGCCCTGCTTTCTGTTTTTATTATATGCTAATATTTATTTTCTCTGTTGTCCACCTTCTCCCCCGGTTGTCCTTCTATCACATTACCTTTTTCACTCTTATTGGGTGCTCCAACAATTGTTTTCTCCTCAGCCTTCTCTTTCCCAAGCTCATATTCTCTAATGAGTGCTTAGGGAGCCATGCAGTATACCAGGACCTTTCTGCTGCGATGTAAGGGGAAAATATCTAACTAACCACCCCCTCAACAGGAGCTAATGGAAATAAGAACACCACACAGGCATTCAGCAGGGCACAGTAGACATGCATTAACACATTCTCTTTGCAAACCTTTCCCACTCTAACCGGGTGCTGCTGTCTCTGTCTTCTTCCTCTTCCACCAGTCTCTGTAATGAGCCGCTGAGCCAGTTCAGGTGACGTCTCCAAGAATCCTGAGGCATCTCTGCAACAGCACACCAACATACAGACATAATGGGTACTTGTAGAACAAATTTACATTTTTTCCAATCAATCAGAATCCACAAAATTCAACTCCAGCAATTGCTTCAAAGTTCAGTTTACCATGTGGCAGACTTTAACTGAGAACTTTCCAAATATTAGGCATGAGTATTTATCCAGACAGAACAGGATCAACAAGAATTTGCAATTACTTTTTCCATTGTGTAATGTGCCATAGTGGTGGTTATCACATTCCACATTGTTCTGTTAAAAATAACAATTGTACACAAGCCAATTCTGTGCTGAAACCACACCTACTTGACACATTAGGCTGATTAACCAACAGTGACAAACACTTCAAATCCTTGGTATCTTGAGCCCCGTCTTCCCCTTTGGCTGTGTTTTAACAATGTAAAGCAAAACCTTAATTTACTACTTCTCAGGGAGAACAAATCATGATAAAACCTCAAACCCTCTACTTTTCACAGTACTCTCTCCATTCAGTCTTCAGTTGAAGGAAAAAAAAAAAAAAAAAAAATCGGCCTTCACCACACACATACGCAGTAATAATTAACCCAGAGGTCTGGCTGGGCTCCAATGTGTGCCTAAATGGCTCCATTCATGTAAATCAGGCCTACCCACCGGCCGGTCTGGGCACAGCTGATAAGCACTGCTCTGCTTTGCCCCTGCATGCACCCACCTGCTTCCCCCCAATAACAGGCAATATATCCTCAATATGTATCATACGCATTCTGCTTAGCGTGCAGGTGAAACAAGTGTAGTAATCTGTTCGTGCAAGATAATCAGTGGATTGTCCAAAATGAAGGCAGAAAAAACTCCTTAAACATCTGTTGATGTCTTATTTCTTCCTCTGCCAAGGAGGATACGTTTTTGTCAGTGTTAGTTCATTTATTTATCTGATTTTTTATTCACATGCCAACCCAAAAGTTATGAACGGATTTGGATGAATTTTTCAGGATGCAGTAGATCTCAAAAGTCTACACACCGCTGTTGAAATGTCAGGTTTGTGATGTAAGAAACTGACACAAAGATAAATAATTTCACAACTTTTCACAAGGTTACTTTAATGTAACCTATAACCTGTACAATGCAATTGAAAAACAAACTGAAATCTTTCAGGGAAGTGAAGTAAAAATAAACAACTGAGATAATGAGGTTGCACAAGTGTGCACACCCTCTTATAACTG
>JAQQAE010006732.1:0-16441 GCA_029823295.1 Pseudamia nigra
CCAAAGTACTCCAGCCACTTGACATCTTGGTGAATCGGAGCTTTAAGGCAGTTTTGCGTCACCTGTGGGAGCAGTGGTTGATGGATGGAGAGCACAGCTTCATGGCAACCGGGAGGATGCGTCTTGCAGCTTTTCTGCAGGTCATCAGATGGATCGACAAGGCATGGACTTGAGTGACAAACAAAACCATCCTGTTGGGATTCAGAGAGGCTGGAATAATTGGAAATGGAACTGATGCTCAGTCTGACGGCAGCAACTTCAGAGGATGAAGCGATGCGTCGTCTACCTCCGGAGTTGTTCAGAAGCGACACGAGGATGAAGAATTTCAAGGATCTAGCAATTAGCAGTGAGATTGTGAGTTTGATGAAATTGTTATATTATGTTGTTTGTGCTATAGTTATGTGAATAACTTTAACACCGAACGTGTCAGCACTGACACACTTGCGCATCACTTACCCGGTGAGGCGGAGAGTTGAGCCCGGAGTGGGCTCTTGCTTTTGGCATCAAGCGTGCGGCTGCCCGCGACCCGATTTTCTATTATGTTCTGCATATACTATGTGATGTATATATTATTTCATAGAAATTCTTTTTGATGTTAGAGTTGTTTAGAGTTGTTTTGTATATTCTTGTCAAATTAATCATTGTCATATTCACAGTGTTTCTATCTATAATGCAATAAAATGGTGATTATTTTTATAAGCAGTGCATATGATTTCTCTTTACAAATATCTTGTTGACCTTGCATTTATTTTTTTATTTAACTTTTACGAGGTTTCCCCCAGTTACATTCAACATAAAATTTCAGATACATTTTTCAAAAGCCAAAATAGTGATTTATAAAGATAAATCTATTTACTTATACTTTAGTTTACTCTTTCTGCTTAGTAAGTGAATTTTGTAAATTAAGACTATAACAGTTGAATGAAAACACAGCTGTTCACTCGCTCTTTGGTGAAATGTTCAGGACAGAATTCCGTTTCAACTTCTGAGCTGCCTTCTAGTTGTAAACGATATGAAATCCGACTGTAATCCAGCGTCTGTTTGTTTTGATGAGCCTCCAGTTTTTCCATTAGTTGATTTCTGTTTTAAGGGATTATCACATCTGTGGCACTAAGAAGGATTAGGATGTGTGGGGGGTCAGCGAGGAATCCTCTTAAATGAGCACAAAACTGTGAGGTTTATCTGACGTAAGACGATCAACACGGGAGTACATCTGCTGAGATGCACTTTTCTTGAAAAGGACTCCTGTTACAGCAGGAGATTAAAAAAGTGACACTTCTCACAGGTCAGAGCCACAAACGGAACGAACAGGAGCAGGTAGAAAATATTTATTACTACAATAGATCACAGTTCTCGACAAATTTCCCCATTGTGCTCGAAACAGAAGCATTTCTCATCACATGACATGTATGAACAGAGGCATGTGCATATAACATAAATGTACATTGAAATGTCCTCTGTAACAAAACCACCTCCACTGAATTGTGCATATATTTATAACTTTCTACATATACCCAGTGTTTTCTACCTTCCTAGCTGAACACAAAAACAATCCAATGTGTAAATTGTCTGTCTGCGCCACCACTTTCCACAAAAACAAGTGTAATTTGGATGTTTAATACAACTGTTCTCTCTGCAGGGCTAAGAAGGAGGAGTCACTTTATGAAGGCACAGTATTGCATGCTTCTCTGTAGCAATCAAATGTAATGACGTTAATAATTTCATGGTAAGCCAAATGAAGCAATAATGTGCTCTAAAAGGTTTCTTCCCAGTTGCTTAAGGTCTTTTTGTATTTTTGTCACCGACTGGATCCTACAGTACATACTGCTTTCGCGGATCTGGATTATGCACTCAGAGAACCTTTTACGAATGACGCTGAAACATTTACAGTGTTGACACGAGTGAAAGTGCTATTAGGGATGCAGACACATGGAAAATAAATACTTCTTAAATTAACACTATTATAAATCTTTCACAGTGGAGCCTGCAAAAAAATCTAAAATGTCTGTACTGGTAATATTCACATTAAGTAAATTAAGTTTAGATTGTATGTGAATGTGAGTATTTTACACTTTCCCTGCAGCAAATGAGACTAAGGTTTATGTTTAAGACATGTTTTACTAAAGTTACTATCATTCATTGTGGTCATTGGTAAAGACATCTGTATTTGATTGTAAATATGTTTCATTCTAGCAAAATAGGTGAATTTTACATAACAGAATCAGTCTAGTAATGAAAAATATGTTGCATTTTTAGTGTCCATCTTATCAAATTACAGTAAAACCAGTGCTTATTGTAAAAAAAAAGTCAGTAACAAACTCTCTTGACAATTTAAGCAGTCCATCCTCTATGTAACTAATAAAGTTTTAGATACATTTGATAAAAGCAGCTCCTACGTATACTCAAGACTCAAAACCCACATCTTGACTCACAAGTTCTTCTTTCATTATTGAAACAAACATTCATGGCAATTCATTTCTTACCACTACCTAAAACGGTCTGTCAATTTTTTAAAACATAATTGGCTTCTAACACTATAAAATAAGATGCACAACATCTTTTGGTACAATCTTCAAGATATGGTTTGCACTTCAAATGTTACTGTAGTTAGAATGAAACAGGACAATTTAATTCAAGTTTTAAAGGAGACATGTTGTGAAAAATAACATTTCGGGTCTTTTGTTACTCTGAAACAGGTCTGGGGGTTTTAAAATGATGCTAAAGTATCAAAATTGTCACTCGAAGGAGAAAAGCACACTACTGCTTTTTTGATAAATAGACCTGAAACAAGCCATGTGATTTCTGGTCAGAGTCCCAGGGAGTCTACATGATGGAATCCATGGCACAGACTGGAAACAGTGTGGTCAGCTGCAGCTCATTTGGATTTAATGCAACAAACACTGATATATGGTTGCTATGGGTCTGAAATCCAGGAGTATATGGACATTGTAGACAGCAGGATTTCTGAGTTTTGAGCCAAAGTTTAAATGATGTATTCTAGGGATATAAATCAATAGAAACAAACCTTATTATTAGTGACTGAAGAGGATACAATAAGTTTTCTGTAAGACCCTTTTGTTCATTTAAGTGTGTCAGCCAATTTGACGGCGTAATTGCTCTTTTTGCATAGACGAAGCTCAATATCCTTCTCCAACAGGATATCCATATCGTGTTTATAGGTGCTACTGTCAGCTCTTCAACAGTTTTGTCCTGTTTTGTAAGGGTGAGCAGCCGTTTCCTCTTCAAGTCCAGTGATTTTTGTTTTCTCCTTTTCCCTTCTCAAATAAAAACACCTATTAAGACCCACAAACACTGGCTGTAGCCCAAATGAGTTCTCACTCTGGGATGACAAGCCCATTTATTTTTAGTAAGCTGAATTTTTGATGGAAATGGGGCTTGAGAAACCCTAAGCATCTTTTTCTCTTTGCTGTGTCCATCTCAGCTTGTCTCTTATCTCAGTGAAAGAAAAGGCATGCTTGCAACATGAATTATCTATATGAATAATGAATAATATAGAATAATGTTATTTTCATCATGTGGGAGAATTCCTTCCTTCTCAGTATAGACAATTCCAAGCATGTAAAACTCCTGCCTGTGCTACAACAAAACCACTTTTTCAGTGGTTAATTTTATTGTAAAAACAGGTCTGACTTTTATTCATATCAATAGAAATAGACCTTATTATTAGTGACTGAAGTGGATTTAGTCTTTATATTGTGTATGCTGGATTATATTTAAATTTGTATCATTGTTCCTTGTTTTTTTTTTTAGCATAAAACACCTGTTTTAAAAGAATGTATAAAATTATTGCTTATCAACAAACTCAGGCTTTGCTAAATGTGTCACTTCTTAAATCTTTACTTTATGCAGATTTATTGGTACCTTTTCCAGTGTTTCTATGTTCCTCACATCCATAAAAATGTTCTCTATTTATACAATTTTAGTATATTACAGTGAAGCAGCATCAGAATTCAAGCGTAGCATTTGAATGACCTGTTAAATCAATGTGTTCTATATTGTTGCTACAGTAGATATTACATGTTCACGGTCATACTGATGATGCCTTTAAATACTGTCTTTAAATGGATTTATTGTGGCAAACACTTCACCATGTCTTCTCAGTAACTTTTAATTCATCTTGAGTAAAATGTGAGGACACAAGAAAACATGCAAACAGGTGCATCAAGTGGAAAAACTAACCTCTACTAAGAAAAAAATCCAAAATAGCGGTCATGTCATTCCATGTAGAGTTCATGTAAATAAATCTCTGACTGATGGGGCACAGTCATATATGGTGTCATTTTGTGTTCTGTAAATGTGCATCATCAATGCCTGAAATCCAAAACTTTCTTACACATTCTGAATGCAGCTGTTGTGTTTACATGAGAATGTGTAATATTCAATAGCAGGAAAGATGGATTACCTCTATCACCATCATACTAGTTACTGTTTTACTATGTTGTCATCGAGCACATCTATCCACGTTCTATGGAAATTAGAAGCTCTGCTGAAATATTTCTTTGAATATCAGGCTGCTCGGCCAGAGTTATCTGTTGTATAATTCATAATGAACCTGCCAGCTGAAATAATAAGAGACTGCATCAATTGCTTGTGGAAATTACTGTGAGACAGGTTTGACATCTGCAAAGACTGTCCCTGTTTTCTGTAAGTGTAAAATAATGCAAAATGGATGTGTGTGGCATCAGTGAATCAAATATGCACCATCTGCATTCTGAGGCACACATCTAGTTTATGTGACATGCAGGGAATCAGATACAAATGATTCAGTAGCAAACCAGTGCATCATGCTCTTTCCAGTGGAGATACAACTATGCTCGTCTGTTTCGACTCTGTCAAAATCTGTAATAATATAAACAGATTAAAGTCGAGATAAATCAGTATCACCTCAAGCTATTTTTCCATAAAAGAGCTGCTGGAAAAATAATTCAGACTTGTAAACAAACATACGACTGTTAGCTTTAAGTACCCGCTAAGTGTTCACTCCTACGACTCCAAAAATCTGTGCTACAACCATGAATGTCCCAATATCTGGTTCCCTTGTAAACCAACAGGGACGCCTGGGATAAAGGCTGCGCTGTTGCCTCATCTGGCCAGTGGGACCAATGTAGCCTCCAGTAATGTGGATATTACTGGATTCCAGCTAAGAGCCCAGTATAGCAATGCCTGATGAATCAAATGTCTCTTTGATCCTTCATGAGAAAATATCTTCCTTGTCTAGTTCTGGTGAAACAGGTCTAGAAATGTCATACAGATGCTGTGGAGAAGTAGAACTTGATTTCCTAGCTTTGAGGAGCTGAAGTGCTTCCATAAGCTGCTCCTCCAGGCTGGATATGCGGACACTCAAGTTCTTGAGATCATCCTTCAGCTCCAGTTTGAGCTCCTGAAGCGAGGCCTGTAGTGTTTGTTCAGGGATGGTATAGAAGGAGTGTCTGCTCTCCGGCTGGACGGGGCTGCGGTCCTGGGGGGTCAGGCGGAAGTCACCTGCTTTGTCCAGGCGGAGGTCACTTTTGGTGAGACCGCTGTCACATGAGTCAGTCTTCTTTAAAGATATCTGTGATTCGTGAACTTTGGACCGTTCAGGCAGAGTCTCCATGGATTCAGCCTTTGACACTTTGTTCCAGCTGTCAGGTTTGGTCATGGACTCTTTGAAGCGACCCCAGGATTTGACTTTGGTGGGTTCAGTAGCACGACACCCCACAAGGGAAACAGGAGGCGGCACCTGGAGCTTCCCCTTCTCTAAGCCAGGGGGCGTCGATGATGACGGCGTTGAAGATGAGGGAGTTGCTGGACTTTCTGTCACTGTGACGATGCTGGTGGTGGCGATAGGAGCTTTAGCAACAGAGGTGTCTCCATAGATCTGTCCCTTCTCGATATCATGCTCATCGAGAGCTGGTTTATCAATTTGCATTCGGGCTTCCTTCTGCTGGCGGAAACGCTGGAAGAGCTTTCGCACTGGGTGGTCTGGTGGTAAGTTCAGAGGGGCTTCATTTTTACGTCTCTGCCGCTCTTCTTCCTCTCGTTTCACATCACTGATTTTCCGGAAGACAATCTAAAAAAGACAATTTAATATTATTATGATTTGAAAATCACCACTAAATAACCACAGTGGATTTAATTAGCAAATATATCAATGAAACAAACAAGCATTTCTACTCAAAGTGTAAGATGCAATATTTGCACATGCTCATGACCTTGTGTTGTGGTGGGTGGTGACTGATTGTTGATGTTGGTGGACTCCATGACTAAGCTAAAGGTGGCCACTGTGTCTTGTTCACTGCTGTTGCAGAAAAAAAGGAAATGAACATAACAAATTTAATGGGAAAACCCAATCTTGCTGGGTTTGAATCCTGGGGTCGGCACAGAGCCTTTCTGTGTGGAGTTTGCATGGTCTCCCTGCGCCTGTGCAGGTTTTCTCCGGGTGATCCGGTTTCCCCTGCACTCAAAAACCGTGCACTGTGCGCCATTAACGCGGCAGCAAGATGAACTTCCCGCAAGGGATCAATACAGTACAATAAATAAAATTAAATAAATCAGTGTTTTTTGACTTGGATGCAAACAACCAAGACTGTCAGGTAAGATGGTCTTGACCTCAGCTACATATTGTACCCTTGAATCCCATTAACCTCATAAAGCAACTGAATACTTAAATAAATAAGCCTAATCATTTGTAATATCTCCCTTTTCTTTACGTACTTTTGGTAACGATGTGTGCTTTGCAATTGTCTTTTCCCATGACACTAAGAGAAAGTTCACATGTTGCCTCTGGCTTTAGTTTTTGAAAACACAACCCACTCTAAGCACAATTGTGTTTTATGTGCTCACCAGATGCCTTCAGCTTTTCAGCAAGACACATACAGCAATAATGTACAAACAAATACTGTATCACTGGATAATAAGAGGCAAAACAAGGAAAACATTACATATTGTTTCCTTGATTGAAATGCTCAAAAATACTGAAATCCTTCTACTCTCTAGACTTTAGAGCAATGCTGTATTTGTAGTTATATTATTTAACATCCTCATGCAGGGTTCTGAGTAAACCTTAGTGAAACAATCATGAAAATGAACAAAAAAAAACAAAACAAAACAAAACACAAAAATGGCTAAAGCAGTAGATCAACTGAATGAAATGGATAAAGAAATTCTAAAATATTCAAAAATTGAAGAAAAATAAACAAAAACAATGAGCAAAATAATCCACACAAATACACAAAAACAATCACGGATATAAACCTAAATGTAAAAAATATAATCAAACAATTTAAAAAAGGAACAAAAAACCAGCAAGAAATCAACAAAATAATCTGTAAAATAAACAAAAATTAGAAACAATGAATAAAAAAATCAAGGAAATGAGCAAAAAATGGAATGAAATCAACAAAATGAACAAATTAATAAAGAAAATGAACAAAAACAGGTAAAATAATTACAAACTGGCGTTAACATGTTGCCACATAAATCATGAGTTATATTTCATGTGGTTAATAAAGGGCAGGAATATTTTTTTTCTTTCGCCTAACAATGGCTGTTTAGATTGTAAATGTTGCAGACGCCTGTCCTAGTGTTAAAAATGTACTAATCTATAATAAAAATGAATTTGTTGCTTCCGATACCCATGAATTCATAGTCTAGTGTGAGGAACAGACCTGTGAGTTTATGGTCTATCAGAATAAAAACACTTCATAAGCGAATTCACATGCCAAGAAAACTGTTTTACATAGGTGTTAGTTTGCATGTTGACAAGATACCTCAAAATGCTACAACAGATTTTGATGAATTTGTAATGATTGGTTAGATATGTCCTGAGAAACTAGAAGCTGTGAAATCCCCTGCCCAGTTTTCAAATTGAATGACCCTGACCTTTTTCCTTGATGGTCACATCACATTTGGAATCAGCATAGTCTATAACCCAGTTGAATATGACATATTCAACTTTGGCTAGAAACATATGTAGTGTAGGTCAAAGTGTACTTTCAGATCCTGCCAATGTTCAAGGTCAAAGTCAAAGGTCATTTAATAAGTGAGCAGTGTCCTGGAGTCTAACCAATCACATTAAAATTTAAAATTTGGTGCCTCTAGCTATAGCAGTTTTGGTAGTATGGGTCAAACTAAGTTTTATTATTTATTCATTCTGTGATGCAATTAATTAGCAAATTAGGAGGTGGTTGCCATAGTAACCTTTCCCCCTACCCTGACTACCCATGTGCCAAGTTTGGTTAGTTTGGTTCCAGGGAATTGTGAGATACAGAGCCAAAAGTTCCGATGGACGTGCATACAAACGGCGCTCTCCACTATACCCTTCCCCCCAACCTCATTTGGGTGGGGTCACCATCTGGATCCAGGAATTCTTTTTGAAGTTTATTCACCATTGCGGGATAGGGCATTTTTCAACATTTTGTTTGTACCTCCACAAATGATTCCCAAAAAAGGGCAAGAAAGTGGTAATCAGAGTTCCGACTCCGTTCTTGAAATTATTTTCTAGGACTTTTCCAGGACATTTTCAGTGACTACAGTATGACAGACAAGTTATCACGTCATAGACTAATACATCCCCTACCATGCTCACTCTTGCAGACCAACACTAGCAACACATTTCACCTGAAAGTCACTAGTTTTGTCTCGATGTGCTTCTTTGGAAAAATAAGTCCTCGCCAGGGTCTGGAAAGTCACTAAATTTAGCAACAAAGTCAAGTAGGAACACTGGGTAGCAGTTCTGCTCTGTGGGGACATGCTAATTTGACTGGCCGGGAGCATCATGTGGGGCGCTGCACTGGCTAGAAGCAGAGAAACGCTGTGTCTCAATGCTGCCTATTGAAGACAACCAACATGCATGAGCATAACTTTTAACCCCTTTGTGTGCGCGCACAGGCAGAGAGACGCAGGGGGAGGAGAAATACTTTCCAGGACAAGTTAAGCTTGCCCTTTTTGAATTGCCACCTTATCGTGGTGGAGGGGTTTGCGTGCCATCCTAGGAGCTATGTTGTCATACATTTTACAACACCACAATCTTTGATTTGGGTCTGGGCAGCTCTTTGGGTGTGAGAATGGCCCTCATCCAAATGGTAAAAAAAAATCCTTTAAAAAATTCAGATCACGCCCTAAATCTAATAATTTGTTTCTTGTGCCGTTTCCAACTTATCCTAAACATTTCAGCAAAATCTGTGCCTTATTTTTGAGCTAACAAACAAATTAACAAAGACGAAAACATATCCTCCATGGTGGTGATCCAGAATGTGTGCAATAGGCGGGAACTGGGCAGCATTGGCCAGGGTCTGATGTGGAAGTGCTTTCTACTAAGGGAATATACCAGAACTTCAGATTTTGACATATTACTCCTTGTTGAGTAATCGCCACACTGCAATCTGAAATCAGTCTCCTTGCAGAATGAACCCCACATCTGGAAATATACATTAAACTGAGATAAAAAGATCAGTTTCATTTTTCCTGACACATGTGCTCGAGAATCCACAAATTTCACATCGTCTCGTCCATTATACATTTTATATCTTTTCAATTTGATGTCTGCACTTCTCTGGTCCCTGAGCCTCATAGTGAAATGCGATGAACACAAACTCATCCATCATTTTTGAAAAGGGAACAAGGCATTGTCCATTTCTCTCATCGGTATCTCATCGACTTCAGCCACTCAGGAGCAGGGCGTATGTGTGTGTTGGATTTCCCATTTCGAAAATACAACCTTGCGAGTTTGATTTGAAGGCAGCATCCGGCTCCTTCAATCAACCCTGCATTTCCCTGCTGTATACATTCACAAAGTATTGGACCCTGGTGAATAGTTAGTGTAATGCAGAAGATGAGATCGCCTCTGAATATGCAGGCAATTCAATCTGGCTGAGCTCTCTTGGGCGGGTTAACCTCACTATGAATGAAGAGATGATTGGTAGCTACAGTTGTCTCCATGTTTTAGCTGTTGGACTTAAGTATTGTGTTCTGAGTGTTTTTTTAAATATGTAACATACAAGAAAAATCAGGTACTTAGACATCTAATATTATACATGGAGGGAAAATGACAATTTGATGAATAGTAGTAAAATTATTAACACTATTGTATGTATGCTTTAGATTTATTTCATGAGTATTTCCAGCTAAAGCACTAACAAATGTTTCAATGTTGTGCTGCTAAATTTATGCATATATATTCCCATTCAGATTGACTTTATCAATCCCTTTAGGCAGTGGGTCCTAAACTTTTTCTGCTTGAGACCAAAAAGATAAAAATCAATGGGCCTCATGCAGTAACACTTAAATTTCTGTTATATTACATATCTGGAATCAGCTCCAGATGCACCAAACGTCAGTACCGTCCGACTCTGCTCTCACCCAGGTGTGCTGAATTTTGAATCTCACCTAATCGTAAATGGGACTCGTGTGTGGCTGCTTGCTTGTAATTAGCATAAGTGACAACCACTAAACACCATAAAAGGGCAGGTGTGGTGCTGTGTGCAAACAGTTCACTTTGGGTCAGTGTATGATAAAAATCTAAAAGCGAATAATAAATAAACTGAACAATGAAAATGAACAAAAATTAAGAAAAGTGAAATACAATGCAATCACTACAAAGAAAAAAATAACAGAATGATAAAAAGATGAATGGAAAAATAAAAAAATGAATAAAAATATCAAAACAATGAACAAAATCAAAAAAACGAATAAAAAGAATACTGAATAAATAATTAACAAAGTGAACAAAGCAGAGCTAACTAATCAAGAACATTAATAAAAATTGACAATGTCATCAATGAAGAACAAAAAATGAAGAGAATAGAATAATTGAGAAGTTTACCAAAATAATTTAGAAAAAAAGGAGAAAAAAATAAACAAAATATGAATAAAAGAATGAACCAAATCTGAAAAAATGAAGATAATTAATAGAATCTGACTGTCATGATCCGTCCCTTTGGCTCCCTCTGTAAATAAATTCACTGTTCACTGACTCAGCAGTGTTGTCCGTCTCGCTCCCTTGTGACACTGACAGAATAATTGATAGAAAAAAATAATAAATCAAGGACGCAAAAATGAACTAAAATAATCAAGAAAATGAACAATACTTAACAAAATAATGAAAAAACACATTGGCGTTTGTTTTGTTCTGACCAATAAGAATAATTTAAAATCACAAATATGCATTTTTTACACTGTTTTGTCTTGTTGAACTCCGATAAATGAAGATAAAAAAATAAACAGAATAAGCATTAAGATCACAAATTAACCTTATAAAGGAAATAACATTTGTTTCATTTGTTGTGATAATTACTGAAAAATTCTTTCTAGAAATTAAATGTGGCTAGACAGCAGGAGCAGACCAAAGAAAGAAAAATAAAGTACCTGAACACAGTATTAACACAAAGGGGGAAACTCACACTCGCTAAAAACAAACCGGCAATTAGAGTTGTCAGTGAAATAAAATTATTTAACGGCATGATCACTTTGAGCTCTCATTAAAAGTAATAACCCCAGTAAAGGGAAAGAAATGGGTCAGTTGAAAATATAATTAGTTGTATCTTGAGCAGTAGAAAAACAAGAGAATGAAAAAGTTTATCCTCTGTGTACTCATTAAAACACCTCTAAGAAATAGTTTTTGATGTAAAGTGAGGTAGCGTCCAGTTCTAGGAAAAGTTATTCAGCTATAATAATTGTTTCAAATCTGCCTGTTAGAGCCCTTTTAATATGTTTGTTTGAAATTTTCTGGTGTGTAATTAATAATGCATCTTCAAAACACTCACTCTCTTCCTCAGGTTGTACGTCAGCAGCAGATTCCTGGAGAAGTGGTTGGAGAAGGCCGTGTAGAACTCCAGCACCTTCTGCAGAGCGTCGCGTTTGATGACGTGGAGGTCGCAGTAGGTCAGAGCTCGGACATTGGCACATGCCTGGGCCAGAGTCACCTCCTTCCAGAAAACGTCGCCAAACACGTCCCCCTTACCTGCAGGGAAGAGATGGATTTATGTATGTACATGTGGATGATACAGATTAAAAAATTCTATCAGTTGATAAATGTCAAATCATTATTTTAATCAAGTTTCTTCTTCTTCTTCTTCTCCTGTCGGCTGCTTCCCTCAGGGGTCGCCACAGCGAAATACCAATGATTGGCATGTTTGATCTGGCATAGGTTTTTTACTTCGGATGCCCTTCCTGACACAACCATTTTTGGTTCTGAATAGAAGCTCAAGAAACCAGACTCGTACTTGGAATGAAATGCTTTATTTGTCATTTGTTTGTGGAGGGGGAGGAGTGGGAGGGCGGTAACAGTGGGTTATAAGAGGGGAAAAAAAACAGGGAGCACAATTATGAGTATATAGAAGAAAACCTCACCAAACATTTAGCATACAGTTGCATCACGACATTCATTTACCAAGCTTACAGAGGGCATTGGTAATGTGTGTGTTTAATCATCATGCAGGTCCTTGGGTATGTGATATAAGCCCAACAAGTCCTTGAGACCTGCCCCCAGCCAACACATCTCAGTTCGCCCAGTTTTGACACAATAACACGGCAACACAGCGGTTGCCATGGAAACCCGACCTTTGAGTAGCTCATCTCGTATCTTCTCCAGGAGGCTGTGAGGAGAGGGGGGTGGATGGGGGGGTTGGGAGCACTAATCCTCATTGCTCTCAGGTGGATTTGCAGCTGCTTGACCTTGGTCGATGCCTGCAGCGTAAGGGAGCCACAACAGAAGATAAAATGCATTCTTTTCCTCGAGGGCAGATACGTGATTTCACTCTCTCTGAGTCCATCCGATCGAATTGTCCAAGTTGTGCATTTCTGACCCTCACGGGTTGTCCCCATCAGCAACTCCGTGTTAGTAACCAGCCTTTGATTCTTGTCAGAAATAGTCCCTTGATGAGCGCCAATCACTCGACCCAACTGATCAATCAACAGGGGCAACTTCTGGGGGCTTTGAACGGCTGCCTCCGTATTCTTAATCAATTGATATACCAGGGAAACACCCAATCCAATCAGCAGAAGTCCTGTTATCGTAGTTGTGAATATGTATAAATCGTCTACATCCTCCAACGACAACAGTGTGAGGCAGATTAGTTTCCAATTCTCCCAAGAATCTCTAATGTACCCCACAGCGCACGTCCCATCAGGACAGGCGGGCTCCCCCAAGCCTGTTTTCCTAGTCAAGAAAAAGTGTCAATTGCGTTGAGGGTCCAGCTGATCAATTCCATGGTAATTTAGGTTTAGAGAGCAATGCTGAAAATGCTAAAAAAAAAAAACCAAAGCAGACACACGAGACAGGACAGTAGCAAGCTTCGGGAGAGGAGAAGAGGATAAATGCCTCCACCTTCTTCGAGAGCCAGAAGAGAAAAAAAAGAAAAAAAAAGAAAAACTTGGGGTTTAAGTAAATGATGCAACAGGACAAAAAAAGAAATTAAAAAGACAAAAAGATGAAACTATATAAAAGATACAAAACAGCAAAGCATGAAGGATGCAAATGACAAAAACAACGTAAAAGATGTAAAAACCTCGGTGTAAAAGACACAAAAAGATGAAAAACACCATCAGTGGTTTTGTAAGTTGTACTTTTGATTTTTTTTAATGTGACAGCAAAAGGACCACCAAACAAGAGATCCTTTGATCCAGTTGTCCTGACATCACAGTTTGGTTCTTGTCTAGTCTGTTTGCATCCTTATGCTGCCCAGTGTTTTGTTTCAAATACATTAACTTCAAGGACTGAATGTTCACTTGTAGCCTCATAGATCCTACCCACTCACAGGTACTGTTGTAATAAGATAGTTGACATTATTAGAACATCACCTGTCAGTGGTCATAATGTCATGGCTTATTGGTGTATTTTGATTCACGTTAACATTATTCATCCCTTAAGAGAATGTTTCCCAAACCTTTTCAGCTTAAGACCCAAAAGATAAGGTTGGTTTTGTCAGAGCAGAACCTGTTAAATAGCAGATTTGTTTGTTTGTATTTCAACAGTAATCTCAAAATATGTCTGCAGCTAATTTTTAAGTACAAACTTGTGAATAGTTTATGTCTGTACTTTATGTATTTATGTATCTTGTTCTTATTTCTTAGAGTCATTGCTTGTTTTTTTATGCATTGAACCTTATTTGTCCCTGATGTACAGCACTTTGTTCAGCTGTAGTTGTTTTAAAGTGCTTTATACATAAAGTTGATTGATTGATTGTTTATTCTATCAACAGGAAGCCCCTCTGTCTCTGTCTATAAATCTTTTTCTTGTTCATACATTTTTCCTTGCGTATATTATTGCCTCGCCAAGCTTTTTCTTTGCACTTAGCACATATTTTAGGAAAAATGCCTGATAATATGGTGATTAAAAGGCCATAATGGTAAAAGTCAACTCCAATCATCACCAGTCTTTCTGGTTGACATTCACACAGCTTTGGAACAAACAACCAAATGAGTGTGTGTTTGCGCTGACTCTTCAGTGGTTCAGACTTCTGGCTTTGAATCAGCTGATGGTCATTGTGCATGGATAGCCTTTTAACTTCTCATGGATAAAGAATCACTAAATTAACACTTTTTCTGTCTTTTCAGCAGCGAAAGCAACTTAAAGCAGTGGCAGTGCTATGAGGAGTAGCCTGCAGTATGATACTCAGTGAATTACTGTGGTGGTTTTGGTGTAGGTGGAATCAGATTTTGTATAATAGAATTATAAAAGCTAGGCAGTCTGAAACACTCTGCATTTTCCACAGCCAAGCATTAGATCATTTACAAAACTTCATACTCTAAGTGCTCGACATAAATACACAGACCCAGGCGGTGAGTCATTTGTAAAGCTCTATGTGTATTTTTAACTTTAACTGGTACAAAGTCATCATAAGACAACAATTATGAAGTATGTGACGCATCAACAGCCTCTCACGTAATTGCAGGAAATGCACTTGACTGAACTTGCCTGAGGAGCACCTGACCACCACTTTGGAACTGCTGATGACAAGTTGAATAAGGAAAAAAGAGAGATTTTCAAACCTTTCAAAGTGTGGTACAGAAGCATTCATCAAACTGGTAACAGTATTAAATTGAATTACAGTGATTAATGACATTTGCAGTCACACATTCAGCCACGCGGAGTAGTCTGGGGAATTGGACATCAAAAAGCACCCATCTGAGCTTTCGATGACGATTTCTACATTACAGTACCATTAGGCTAATGAGAATCTGACTCAAAGTAGTGGCTTGTTTATCACTTGGGCCTTCCACTAAAGTGCCTCCATATGGGTCAATGGTAATAGCATGGCAAAGTATTGACCGCTTCCAAAAGAATCCAATAGGAGTTAGGGAGCACAAAACACCCTAGAAGAGTGTCACTGCATCACATTTATTATTCACTATATCAATCAAATGGGAAATTAAGGGAAGTAACAAAGTACAAGTCAAGTGGAATTGCAGACGTATGGCTCTGCAAACCAGTGAAGTCACGGTTTAGTCAGCAGTACGTCAAGTATATTAGTGCGTAAATTTGCTGAGAGCGACAAAAACAGTCAAGTTCACAGCATGGTCATGTTTGGTAGAGCACAGGGACAGTAGATGATGTGTTAAGCTTTTGATTAGTCCTGCATGATTTGCCGAAAAGGTTATACCGGTATTGCAATAATTGTGGATGTACACTATACTACTCAGTAATGTCAAGTCCAACATGCAAGCAAAGTAGCACATAATAAACTGGCTGATTTGACTTCTTCTATCATTTACTCAGTACCACTCTATACGCTCAGTGCCAATTAATTGAAAAATCACCAAACAACAGAGACTGTATTTATTTCACCCCCATTTTTTCAATTAAACCACCGTAAATCCTCCTAAATCTGGACATTTAAACTGAAGCCATTCTAACTCCACAGGCTGCTATTGTGCTTTTGATGACTGATGCTTTTTATTTATGCATAGGAACCCCAGACAACTCACTTGAGTAGTTTTGTCTGTAGTCGCAGTCGTGTCACATTCGCTCAAGGCTCCGTTAAATCAATTCATAGCCAGTGTTTTTCCTCAGTTTGCAGAAGACATAAATACACAAAGGGTTGGTTTTGTGGATCATCTGGCAAAAAACTGCACAATTATTGGTAAAAGAAAGACAGAATTTAACATTATTTTGATATTTTTACTTTGTCTGACAGGTAATTTTAAAAAGGTCAACCTACCATCTGTCATTTAGTCAGTTTTTATGTTATCTGCATTGATTTTACACTAATTTGGTTTGTGATGTCAAATGTCATCAGTCTGCAGACGAAATCAATGATAGAACAATGATACAAAATGACTGATGATTACCGTATTTCTCGCACTATAAGGTGCACCGGATTATAAGGCGCACCCTCAAAAAATGATTCAGTTTTGGTTTTTTTCATACACCGGATTATAAGGCGCATTACGCAACACAAAACTTAGATAAGTCAAACTTTATTAAAAATTAAAAACATTACAA
>JAQQAE010006733.1:0-16441 GCA_029823295.1 Pseudamia nigra
TAGTGAAACTATCAACGGCCCTCCCCCCACACCCCTGCATTGTTCAGGGACAGAGACCCTAACGACTCTATAACGACCCTGGCCCAGGTGAAGCTAACACCTTTTAGGATGAAAGGGTGGAGTCCTGAACCTGGTTGCCTGCATGAGTTTATTTAGAACTGAAGAAGTTTCCGGGATACAGAAGGTAGCAAGACGTCTTCAAACCAAATTTCCAGACGAGTCCAGTCGACAGAAGGAAAACCACACGCCTTGGAACAAAAAATAACCAACATATTCATGGAAATAAACAAAAAGGACCTAAATCTTTTACATAATTTTTGCATCTTTTATGTTGTCTTTGTGTTTTGCATTTTTATGTAATTTTTGTATCTTTTATGTCATTTTTGGTGTTTTGCATCTTTTATCTCTTACGTCATTTTTTTCATTTTTTTTACATAATTTTTGTGTTTTTGCATCTTTCACATCATTTATGTTTTTGCATGTTTTTCAAAATTTTGCATCTTTCCTGATTTTTGTGTCCATTAGGTCATCTTGCATTTCTTACTTTTCATTTTCGTGGTTTGCACCTTTTGTTGTTTTTTTGCATTTTTTACATTGTTTTTCAACTTTTGCCTCGTTTGTCATATTTTTCTTCCTTTTTTGTATCCTTTGCACCATTTTTACATCTTTTGTCATTTTTGCGTCTTTTACTTCATTTAAATGTTTGCATGTCTTGCATCTTTTTTGCATCATTTGCAGAATTTTTTGCATCTTCCATCCATCCATTTTCTACCCCTTAATCCTCAGGCAGGGTACACCCTAGATGAGATGCCAGCTCATCGCAGGGCGAACACATAGAGACAGACAACCATTCACATCTTTTACATCATTTTTGTCTTTTTTGCTTTTTATATATAAATACTATCTGAGGAAACTACTGATTTCAAGTACCATGTGAAAAAATCAAATCGACCAAATCCGAGACTGTCTGTGTAATATTCCCCCACACATCCCACCAAACTCTCCAAGTTTTCATTTGAGCCGCTGCAGTAAACCTCGATGCAGGATTTGACCTTAAACCTGAACACTTTATGCTCTTATTCCCCGAGGGACACGGACACGGCAACACTTGTAGTTACAGATTTAATAACGGCAGTGGTGGAAACTCCAAGTGGTGTTTGACCTCCTTGAACAGCCACTTGTCCTTGGCTCCAACTCGACTCAAAGTCACCACCTGAACACTCGTTGTCAGCCTCTCCGGATGAAATCTCCAGCCGTCTGCAGCCTCGTTCACCGACACATGAACGGGCGATTCCATCTCAAGTGAGCTTTAAATCCATCACTTCACACCCGGCATTAGAATCAGCTCCACCTGCATCTTGAGTGACCTCTTATCATAAGGCATAATTTCCTTGCTTTTTATGCAAATAAATATGTAGCTCATTCCCATCATCATCATGTGGGAACGTTAGACCTGCTGTTTTAAGCAGCGGGAGGAAACAATATGCTTGGTGTCATTTGGAAATTAAAGGAAGGAGAAGCAGACAAAACAGACTGGGTGATTTGGCTTAAGTGGAATAAGGTTTTCTCTTGTTGCATCATTTACATCATTTTTTTTGCATCTTTTACATCATTTTTGCATCTTTCATGTTGTTTTTGCATCTTTTATATCTTTTTTGTCTTTTCTACCTTTTATGTTGTTTTGCATCTTTTACATAATTTTTGCATCCGTTGCATCTTTTGTAATTTTTTACATCTTTATGTTGTGTTACTATTTTTTACATCAATTTTGCATCTTTTTTGTTGTTTTTGCATCTTTTACATAATGTTTGCATCTGTTGCATTTTTTATCATTTTTGCATGTTTTATGTTGTGTTACTATTTTTACATCGAATTTGCATCTTTTATGTTGTTTTTGCATCTTTTACATAATGTTTGTATCTGTTGCATCTTTTGTCATTTTTGCATCTTTTACGTTGTGTTACTATTTTTTTTGTCTTTCTATTTCTTATGTGATTTTTTTTAACCTTGTCTATCAATTTTGAATCTTTTATGGTGTTTTTGCATCTTTCATGTCATTTTTGAATCTTTTACATCATTTTTGCATTTGTTGCATTTTTTGTCATTTTTGGCATCTTTTACATTGTTTTTCCCATGTTTTACATCAATTTTGCATCTTTTATGTTGTTTTTGCATCTTTCAAGTGTTTGTTACATCTTTTATGCCATCTTTGTCTTTCACATCTTTTGCATTTTTGCATTTTTACATTTTTTGCATCTTTTATGTTGTTTTTTTGCATCATTTGTTGTCTTTCCATTTTTTACATAATTTTTAAATCTTTTTACATAATTTTTCATCTTTTACATTGTTTTTCCCGTGTTTTACATCAATTTTGAATATTATATGTTGTTTTTGCATTTTTCATATCATTTTCACCTTTTGTATGTTGTTCTTTCCCATTTTTGTACATTAATTTTCTGTTTTTGCGTCTTTTATGTTGTTTTTGTAACGTATCCTTTAACAACGTAACATTCTCAATTAATCGTTGTCATCCTCCACTCATCACACACAATGGAGAAAATAACCAATAACGTGAACCAAAATGAATATAAGCAGCAACAAAATGAACAAAATAATCAACAAAATGAATAAACTATTCAACAAAATGAACACAGTATTCAACAAAATGAATGTAATCAACAAAATGAGCAAAATGGACAAAATAATTAATAAAGTAAACACAAATGAACAATATAATCAACAGAATGGACAAAATAATCAACAAAAGGAAGAACGTATTCAGCAAAATATTAAAATATATATATACGTATATGGACAATACAATCAGTGAGCCTGTTTACATGCCCACAGAAATCAGATAACTAAGAGTAATCAGATAGGTGTAATAATCAGATTTGATGCGTTTACATGCACTGCAGACGTGTTATAACTGAAAACCCTGGTTTGCATGTTTCAGTCCATTATCAGATATTTTTTGGAGTACGTACGTACATACATGTTATTTTCACAACATTCAGTATTTCTTCCTGTCTTTTCTTCACTCCAGAAGTGACTCTTTTGACTTCGCTCTGCATGCCTTGTTTGTTGTCGTTTTCTTCCGCTCACACTGTGATGTCACCTCCATTTTCTATGGTTTTTTTTCTACACATGCGCAGATGTGAAGGAACGATAGAAATCAGATTACTGGGTGCACATGCACCGAGACATCGGAGTATTGGGGAGAAATCCAGGTGTGGTAATCCGATTTCTCAAAATCAGATAACTGGTGTCAGATAACGCGTATCAGATTATGCTGTTTACATGGTCACTTCAAAATCTGAGAACTCCAGAAATCCAATAATGATCCGAGTTCTCCTGTGCATGTCAACAGGCTCAATGAAATGAGTTCCGGTGTTCTGTGGCAGTGAGGGTATGTTGCAGCTGGATGAATAGTGCCCCTCGGTGGCTGCCGGCAGTATTACAACTGTAAGACACTTCTGCATCAGCATCACTGCATAGCCCGGGTCATCACCACTGGGAAAAATATAAAAATGAAGCAAATAACCTAGTACATAGTACACCGGCAGTATTCCAACCGCTGATTTCTGTGGCCTAGAAGACAAGTCAAAGCTACTTCCATTTTCTAAATATTTGAATGATGATCACAAGTCATTTTTGAATATTTAACTGTACAAATACTCCATACCGTGTCTTCGTTTCTTCAACTCCCGGGGTCTCTGTCATCTCAGCCCACCGCTCACTCTGCCCCGTCTGCACTTTGATTTCTCACCCTTGTGCTACATGGCTGATCACAGCAGGATCATCTGGCAGTAAAACAATAAGTTCAACAAAGTCTGACCGTTATACACACAAAGGCAAATTTACAGCAGCCGTACAAAAACCAAGGGTCCGGGGGTCCCGGCTCTGTCGGGGTGGTTATTGACATGTTCAGTGGCCAAAGGGAATCAGTGTAAGAAGACTGTCTAGAGTACTGTGAAAAAGTATTCACCCCCTTCCGATTTCTTTTTTGTTTGTGTATTTGTCACTAAAATGTTTCAGACCTTCAAACAAATTGCAAAATTAAAGATAAGCCAAGTAAATACAAAATGCAGCAATTTCACTTATTAAGGGAAAAAAAACTATCCGAACGTACCCAGCCCTATGTGAAAGTATTTCTCTTTGTCTTCATTTTCATCTTTTATGTCAATATTTGCATCTTTCATCCTTTTTTTTGCATTTTTATCATATTTTTGCATCTTTTTTGCATCTTTTATGTCATTTATGCATCTTTCACGTCATTTTTCCACCTTTTTTGTTTGTTGCGCCTTTTATGTCATTTTTTGCATCCTTTATGTTGTTTTTTGCATCCTCCACATTGTTTTTGCATCTTTTATGTCCTTTTTGCCTTTGCATCTTTAATGCAATTTTTGCATCTTTCACATTGTTTTGCATCTTTTATATTCTTTTTGCCTTTGCATCTTTTATGTCATTTTTGTATCTTTGATGTCATTTTTGCATCTTTCGCATTGTTTTTTGCACATTTTGTCATTTTGCACCTGTAATGTTTTTGTAGCTTTTATGTCGTTTTTGCATCTTTCACATTGTTTTTTGCATATTTGTCATTTTGCATGTTTTATGTCATTTTTGCATCTTTAATGTGGTTTTTATATCTTTTATGTCGATTTTTCATATTTCACATCATTCATATCTTTTACATTGTTTCTGCCTGCCGTGTTTGTGTTTTTGCATATTTTGTCACTGTTGTTATTCGCATCCATTGGAATGTTTTTGCATGTTTTAAGTCATTTCTGCCTTTTTTGCACAGAGAAGCATGGAGAAGCGAATCATATTTTTAAAGGCGGTGCTAATTATTTTAATCTCAACTGTGCATTCAGTGATGTGTAAATATCACACTTAGAATTTACTTAAAAACAAATAAAACAAAAACATGTATGTATTCGACTTATCTCACACAGCCCACTCCATTTTGTGTATTGCACCTGCAGCTCGGCACCAATCAGATGGATTTTTTTTTTGTCAGCCTTCGCCACATAAATGTTGTTTTTCCCACTGTGTGATATACGATCTGGGATACTACAAACCGAGTGGGTGTTAAAATGGAGAGGGATATAAAAGAATGAATGACAATGAAAACACCAGAGCGGTAGAGGAGGTGCCGAAAGAAAAAAAAAAAACAATCCCAAATTCAATCACGCGAATGTCGAGGAACATTCTGAGCCTTTTTGATCAATTAATCTTGCAGATGGTAACGACGGCAATCAGTAGAGCTAATGCAGAGTTTGTGTGGGAGAAACAGAAGAAGAAGCAGGTGGAAGGTCTGAAAGTGTGAAAGTGCAACCTTTTATCTGAACGTTCTGCACTTTGAAACGCAGTGACTGAAAGGAAGTGTCGTATAAAAGACAGTTGAGAGCCAAATGGGTTTTTGTGCAGGTGTGTTTGAGCGGCGCACACACTGTACGCATGCAAAAAGAAGGCTTGATTTATTTTTATTTTTTACACTAGCTACATTTTTGGTCAGGCATCTCCAGATGCAGTTGGAAATTTTGAGTGTCGAACACTTCAATTTGCAATACATTGACAATCCCAACACTGAAATCAGCCGTTAGGACAAAGCCTTCGGTTTGAGGTAGCGTGTACAGTGCAAAGTCATACTCTTGGATGTCAAAATGGAAGGTATTTGCCTAGTAAGGTCAGAAAGATAGAAAAAAATTGTTAAAAGGAGGTGGCTGGGGTTGGAATGGCAGTGCAGCAAGCCCATAGACTTCCACTCACTGGCGACCTTATTAGGTCCACCTCACTAGTACCAGGTCGGACCCTTTTCCCCTCAGAACTGCTTTAATTACCTGTGCCAAGGAGGTTATGTGATCACGTCGGTTAGCAGGATTGCACAAAAACTACAGGATGGATTTTGATGAAATTTTCACCAAAGGTCGCCCTTGGGCCAAGGATGAACCCATTAAATTGTGGAGATGATCCACGTCAGGATGTGGATTCTGGATCAATTTTTCACTTTCTTTTACATTGCAAGATCGGGCCATTCATAAAAATCCGTCCAAAAGGTTTTGTGTAATCCTTAACCTGGGAGTGAGGTGTAACTTCTTCATTGGTTAATCTACCTTCCACTAGATTAATCTAAGAGCACAGTGTAGACTGGTCTAACACTATGTACCAGCCAACGGTTCCTGACCCTCTTCATACTGTGTTGTTTTTGTGTATTTTATGGTGTATTTCTTCTGCCTGTTCTAACCCTGGTGTCAACTCCTGTTTCCCTCGCCTTACTCCAGTAGATTTATGCCTAAATGAAACCATAACAGTGGTGACTCTGCTACCATCTGGGACTCATGCCAAAGGATACCACATATATATTACTGTTTTAGTTATGTCCCCATCTGTGTGAGGCGGGCGATTCTTCACCTTGCACATCCTGGACAGCCACTAAGGGGTTTGTCATAGAATGGCAGAGTCCCATCCCTTCCCTTCATGGTTATTGGAAAAAATTTGATGGCAGTGCATGGTGAGAGACAAATATTTTTTATCTGATTTAAACCATGCACCCGCTACATATGTCAGGTTTTGGACGTCTCCGTTCCAAAGTGCCTAGACTGGTAAGCAAATCTGAAGATATCTCAGTGCTGAGATGTTGGAACTGGAAAACAACATGCCGTCATTGGAGGCTACGCGGATAAGAAGTGAAATGTTTGCAAACTAACACACCAATCCAGACACTTTGGAACTGAGATGAGAACCAGCTAAATATATCTATGGATGGATGGATGGATGGATGGAGTGATTTCTTGATCCAGCAGGTATTCTACTGGTTCTATCGGGGTTACTCTGTGTATAGTCTTTGAAGCTTCGACCTTGAATTGTGAAGCGCCTAGATATAATCTTGATGATTGGCGCAATACAAATACAACTGAATCAACAATTAAACAGGTCTGGCAACAATCAAGCCTGGATGTGGCTTGTGAAAATGAACTCAGCTTTACAATAAATGTGTTTATGACACATGAATAAACAGTTTATTCATGATCTAACAAGAGGCAGGCAACTGCATTTTCTATTTACCCTGGATATCTTGGTCTTATATGAAAAAATGTTTGACAATTTGAAACATTTAACTGATAAACCCACAAGAAATAAGAAATCACAAAGGGACAGAAACTCTTTCACAGCACAGTAAAGATGAATTTTCACAATATGGGACCTGTGATGTAGAAATATCACGTATTGCCCCTTTATGGAGACGCTGAGGTAAAAAGGATGAAATAATTTCCGTTTGAAAGTGGTGATTGTCATTAATTTCTCTGAGCCCTCGTGTGCTACAGGTAAGTATTAAAGATAAGTGGCTCAGCGTGATTACCATTTAATAACGAAGAGGTGTCATAATTAAATTTCCATCAATCACCGTCCTCCACCTCCGACAAATGTCTGAATCATTGCAATCATTATGCAAATTAATAAGTAATATTCTCTGAACAAATTGGGCTATTAACCGGCAGAACATGCTCTATCTGTTTAGCTCGGACTCACAGTGTGTGTTATAATTACGATGACCATAACTCAGACCTCATCTGTAGGAGCCACTGTATAGATTTTATTAATAATATATGCATTCATCCACAATAGAACAGTCAAAATGCATGGATTGCTGCTTTGTTTTTACCAGCAGTTTGGAAATTTAGATTATATGTAATTTAAAAATGTTTCATTTTTTTGGATTTTGGAATATGTTGTTTCATTTAGTCTCTTACTGTTTGTTTTTCTTCATTGTCTTGGTTATTGTGTACATTTTTCTTACATTTTTTTTCTTTTTTGTTCTATTTTGGCTGTTTTATTGTTGATTTTCATTCATTTAGTTGTTGTTTTTTGTTCATTCATTTATCCCAAACAATCAATGCAATGAACAAATATGACCAAATGAACAAAATAATCAAGAAAATGAAAAAAAAAATGAACAAAATAATCAAGAAACCAGTCAAAAGAATTAGGAAGATTAAGAAAATCATGAAAATGACCATATTAATGAAGAATAAAGTCAAGAAAATGAATAAAACTGAACAGAAATTGAATAAAATACACAATAAATCTACAAAAAAATAAACAACATAATTAAAAAAAATAAAATAATAAAGAAAATTAACAAAATGATGATGGAAATAAATGAAACCACAAGTAATGAGTAATAGTGTCGACTGTTAAGGTCACTAACTATGATCGATGCATTTATTTACCTTCAACAGAAAAACATACACGGTCTGGCCAAAAAAAAGGTCACCACCTGGATTTAACCAAGCAAATAGGTCGGAGCCTCCCATTGGATAATTTCTACATGTGTAATTATGTTTCAGCTGGCAACAAGTGATGTAAGGATAGTGGGGAACCATCGTCTACGAAGAAAACATGTGGTTGGAAAAAATCTTTAATGATTATGAGCGGTAATCACTTAAATGTGTGGTGAAATCAAATTGTAAAAAAACCAACAGTAGAACTCAGGATTATGTTTAATAGTGAAAGTAAAAGCATTTCCACACACACAAGGCAAAGGCAGCTCAAGGGATTGGGACTAATTAGCTGTGTCGCCTTAAGAAAACCACTTATCAGTGAGGCTAATCAGAAAAAAAAGGCTTCAGTTTGCTAGGAAGCATAAAGGTTGGACTCTGGGGCAATGAAGGAAGGTCATGTGGTCTGATGAGTCCAGATTTACCCTGTTCCAGAGTGATGGGCGCATCAGGGTAAGAAGGCAGGCAGATGAAGTGATGCACCCATCATGTGCCATTCATCAGCCTGAAACTGTTAAAGAGTTGTTCAGGGAGCATGAGACATCATTTTCACACATGTATTGGCCTCCACAGAGTCCAGAACTTTGGGACGTGCTGTTGAAGACTCTGCACAGTGTCCGACTCTCCCATCATCAACTCAAGATCTTGGCAAAAAAATGAATGTAACTCTGGATGTAAATAAATGTTGAGACATTGCAAAAGCTTATTGAATCAATGCCACAGCAAATGTGTGTCGTAATCAAAGCTAAAGGCAAAACAACAAAATATTAGTGTGTGACTTTTTTTTTTTTTGGCTAGGCAGTGTAGTTTAATATAAGAAAAAAAGACAAAGAAGCCAAGTCAAATTATGGTCAATTGTCAATGAATTCAGTTTATGATCACATGGAATGGCTTTGTTTTGACCGGGGGGGAGAGAAGGAGGTGCAGGTGACCAGAGACAGGAAAAAAATCCTTATTTGGGAAGAGATCTCAACCCCCCAATGTTTAACCCAAAGTTACGCCCTTGAGCTCTAGTCACTCTAGCTGAAAGTTCAGAAGACTGTTAGTTGAGAAACTTTTCGACGCTGCACTTCCAGAAAGTAAAGAAGAGCCGGTAGAGAAAATGGGGCAGGAAAATATCAATATGAGATATGAGCGACGGTGGGGGCTCCCCTTGTTTTAAAGCGCCGGTGGAGGGAGTCACTCAATATTCATCGATTAGAGACGCTGAGAAGTGACGCGCACAGAAAACGCTCCTCGTGTTTTTCTAACCCGCAGAATTACATCTTTTGTCTACGAGGCAATTTATTCTGGAGATAAAGCAGCCTGTGGTTAATCCTGAACCCGGCGGCGGCGGAAAAGCCTTCCGCCTCTGTTTGTGTTGTCACTTTGTTTCTGCTTATGCACACGGTGTAAATTGAGGTGAACCCGGCTCGACCCGGATCGGTTCTGCTCTGAAGTCGTCTGGTAAAAAGTCACTGTGACAGACGAAAAAAATAAGACCCAAAACAACAAAAACTGATGAAAATAACAAAGTCCGAAAAAGCTGAGCTGCTACTTAGACTGTAATATTGTTGAGTTTGGTTGATTTTGTTGCTTTTATATTCATGCATTTATTAAAAACAAGCAAGACAATGAACAAAATAATAAATAAAATGAACAAAATGAATAAAATAATCAAGAACATGAAGAAAAATAAATGAAATAATCAAGAACATGTACAAAAATAAATAACATAATCAAAAAATGGAACAAAAATAAATGAAATAATCACAAACATGAAAGAAAATGAATAAAATAATCAAGAACATGAAGAAAATAAATAAAATAATCAAGAAAATGAACCAAAATAAATAAAATAATCAAGAAAATGAATAAAATATTGAGACAATGAACAAAATAACCAAAATAATCCAGAAAGCCCACAAAAAAATTAAGAAAATGATTTTTTGTTGATTATATTTTTATGTTGTTGAATACATTCTTAGTTTTTTATACTTCTTCATGTTGTTGATGATTCTAGTCATTTTTATGAATTTTTTAAACCTGATTTTTTTCAGAATTTTGTTCTTTATTCGTTTCTGTGATTATTTTTCTCATTTTAGTTCACTTCATTGATTACTTTGTTCATTTTTAGATGAATTGGTTAAGTATTTGTTCACATGTATCATTTATTTAATTATTTTATTTGTTTTTGTGAGTTATGGTTTATTTCCTGAATAAGTTTTAAATAAATATTCTTCTTCATTTTCTTCTTTGTATCATTTACTTGACTATGTTGTTCACATGATTTTTTCTTGATCATGTTTTCTTATTTTTTTATACTTGTTCATGCAGTTGATTATTATTTCAGTGATTTTTGTGAGGTTTTTAAATGTAATTTTTTTTCCAGAATTTTTATAATTTTGCTTATTTTTGTCCATTTTGTTTTTTTCCCATTTTTGACCATTTAATGTATTAAATTGTTAATTAATTGCATCAGTATTTTTGACTTCGTTCAGTATGCAGGTCATTTCCTTTGGTTGATTCTGGGTATTCATTTTGATTTATTGTAATATATTACTTCCATCAGTGGACTAAGCCACAGGAGCCACTGGGGAGGGGCTAAAGAGCCACAGTGACCCTGGAGCCACAGGTTGCAGACCCCTGGGTTAGGGGCTGGGGTTAGGGTAGGTGGTGAGGGCAGGGGTCGGCAGTCTTTATGATCTAAAGAGCCATTTTTGGACAGAAAGAAAAGTAAACTTTGCTCATTTCTTCATCGTTTTCTGTAAATTTACTGTACTTTTACATTCTTATTCAGAATTTTGCTTATTTCTCTTCATTTTTAATTTTTCATTCATTTTGTTGATTGTTTTGATAATTTTATGGATTTTTAAAAAATTTATATATTGTCACCCAGTAAATTTATCATTTTGGCAATTTTTGTACATTTTTGCTCATTTTTCTGATTATTTAGTTTGTATTCTGGATCATTTTGTTCCGTTTTGTCTTAATCCGGTTAAATTTTTTGTCTTTTTTTTTCCGCTGTTTTTGTTCATTTTCTTGCTTTTGCTCATTTATTTTGTTTGGTTTTGTTTTTTTTATTGATTAATAGGGATTCATAAAGATGTGAAGGAGAAGGAGAAATTAAACAAATACATTCAGAAAGATGCAAAAAATTGCATCAAATATACACAAAATTAAGCACAAACAGACAAAAGAACATTGTTTTCCACAAATATGTACAAAAGATGCAGTTGAGTATACGATGCTTTAACTCTGCTGGGTGCAATTTTTTTATTATTATTTTGTAGATTCCATAAATCTGTGTCTAATGCTTGAAAACTAAAAGCTGCGTTCAGCTGCAGACGGACAGAAAACCGGTCCGACATCGGTTTCTGCATGAGGCCGAGACGAGGAGAGACAGTAAAGCTGCAAAAGGCTCCTGCCAGGAAGTGAGAACAGATAAATCGTGAGTTTGGATTTGAAGGCTTCCACAGAATTTGCTTCTCTAATCACACGAGGTACGGTCGATTCCGGAGGTGGAGAGCACGGCGGGAAAACACTCGGCTACCTGCTGGGTTTTTCCTTCTTTCGGCCCGATAACCAGCAGATTGCAATCTGAGTGCACACGAGGATACAAAAGGAACAATGAGGTCAGATAATGTGACCGTGGAACCCGGCGGAATAATATATGAGCTCGAAAAGCACTTCAAAGTGTGAGGCAGACGGTTGCAGACGAGCCTCAGCTGTGTTTAATGTAAGGAAATGACTGGAGAAAAGCCAGATAATGAGTTTAAATGTTCAGATAGTACAGAGAACACAAAGCCCAACTCCAGTGAAGTCGGGGTGTGTAAAACATAATTAAAAACAGAACACAACGATGTTCTAATGCTTTTCAATCGAGTTTCATTGAATATATGACAAAGACAACATGTCTAATGTTCAAACTAATAAACTTTTTTGGGTTTTTTTTTTTGTTGCAAATATTAACTCATTTTGAACTTGATGCCTGCAACACGTTCCATTAGAGCTGGGACGGAGCCATGTTTACCACTGTGCTTCATCACCTTTCGATTTAACTTTGTAGGTGAATTCTATCCCGTTCTTACTTGATGTACGACTTCAGTGTCTCAACAGTCTGGGGTCTCCGCTGTCGTATTTTGTTCTTCAAAATGCATCACACATTTTCAAGATGTACTAACTTCACAGATGTACAAGTCACCCATGGGGGGCACGAACACACCCCCATACCATCACAGATGCAGCTTTTGAACTTTGCACTGATAACAATCTGGACGGTCCTTTTAAGTCGGCCGCACATAGAGAAACACGACTCACCTCGTCTCAACTCAACGGGAAATTGGCTTGATGTGCAGCGGTTCCCGACCCAGATTTTTCAGTCTTAATGTCGTCCCGACAGAAATCGTGCCGATTCAACATGTTGAATCGCCAGGACTTTTATCATTGGTGCACGTGTGTCACAATGCAATCAGTGTTTACTGTCGATAGAGGGCGCCGGTTCCCGGGGTGAGTCTTGGTGTTAATCTGCAGCCGTGTGCGAGGTGCGGTCCATCATGTACGAGGCGACCAAACTTATGGAGTTGAGTTGGAATCAGTCACATTTCTCTGTGTGCAGCCGACTTTACTCTTTATTCCCGAGGACATGACATCCATGATTTCCAAAAACAGTACTAAATGTGTTCTGGTCAGATCCATCTCAGATGAGCTCAGGTTGTTTCTGGGTGTTGTTGATATGTTTTAACTTGTACTTGTACCTGTAGGTTTTCTTACTTGCAGAAATGTCTCCAGATTCTCTGAATCTTTGATGATATTATGGCTTTAAATGATGAAATCCATAAATTCCTTGCAACTGTACATTGTTCTTAAACTGTTGGACTATTTGTTCACATGGTTGTTCACAACATGTTGAACCTCGCCACATCCTTGTGAATGACGAGTCTTCCATGAATGAACGAATGTTCCAAACAGGTGTTTATGATGTCACAGCCTGGCTCAAGACTGAGTCAAAAAAGATACAGATGAATGCTCATCATAATGAATATTCCTCAACTTCCCCAGTCTTTTGTTGCCCCTGTCCCAGCTCTTCTGGAATGTGTTGGAGGCATCAAATTCAAAGTGAGTGAATATTTGCAAAAAAAAAGTTGATCAGTTTGAACATTAACAACATAGGTTGACGAAGGTTTGAACATCATTGTATTTTGTTTTTATTTAGTTTTACACAATGTCCCAACTTCTTTGAAATTGGGATTTATAATTTAAGTATGACTCGTCATGCTTCCATTAAAGTGTCACTATACACTAAATTTGATTGTTATAAGAACAGGCTTTAACAAATTTAATTCAGTTGTATTTGTCTGGAAAGTATTGCAGCTTAGATGTTTGTCCCAGCATGCTCTGCTTTGTGTTTGCTTCTGAATCTTTTTAATTTCGCTGGACAGTGCAGCATTAGAATAATGAAAAACCCAAAACAAATGGTGTTGCACGTCTGAGTTTTTCTCCCTCTGTTGAATAAATGCCTTCCTGGGTGCTTGTGCCCTTTATATTTCCTTGATTTTCTTCAGTCCTTTTTGTTTCCTTGTCTGTTTTCTCTCCTCACATACTGGAAAAGTGCATCCCTGCAGATAATTTCCACTGTGCTTATTTCCACCACGCCTTGTTTCTCTGCTCCGTGACAGCAGCTGTTCAGAGTGAACATCGACGTGTCAGCTACCCCACCATTTCAACCTACGTTTCTCTGCTCTAATTATATGTATCAGTTTGTGGGCAGAGGAATACTGTAACTACACAGCTCAGGAAACGGTGACAGTGACAGTGGATAGTCGAGTGGGTTGTGGATATTAAAGCCCAGCGGAGGATGTCGACTGTGTAACTGACAGACAGTTGGACATGACGTACATGCACAATTTGTCTGTTTGTGGCTGTGTTTGAATAATTATCAATATGTGGCAGGAAAGAAACTGTTTGCAGATCTATCATGTCACAATAGCAGCGCCAGGAACGTCTGACGGAGAAGGTTTCATATGCACCTGAAGTGGCAGCACTTCAATATCTGCATTTCCAGTAGACTTGGGTGATACATCCAAAAATGCTTTCATGTTAAAAATGTACACTACCAGTCAAAAGTTTGTAACCTTCAGTGTTTATTTTCTTTACTTTAATTATTTTGCACATTGTCCATTAATACCGAGGACATCCAAACTGTGAAAGAACACGTACGGGATTATGAGGGACTGGGAACTTTATGTTTTAGATTGTCCAAAGTTGACACATTTAGCTTTGTGCGGAAACCGTCCTGACATTGTCTCAAACAGTGCCACTACAACTACACTACAAAACCATAAAACTGCACAAAACCATATTATGGCAACAGTGAAGTAAAGAGAGAAGACAATCCATTGCTAATTTAAGAAATGAAAGTCAGTCAGTTCCACAAAAAATCACACGTGCAGTCTCCAAACCTGTTGAAAGCTGTGTGAGTTGCTGCAAATGATCCGTATCTGAGTCTCATGTATCCATCCATCTTCTTCTGCTTATCCAGGTCAGGGTCACGGGAGCATCAGCTTAAGCAGAAAAGCCCAGACTTCCCTCTTCCCAGCCACCTCCTCCAGCTCCTCCAGGGTCCCCCAGGCATTCCCAGGCCAGCCGAGAGACATAGTCCCTCCAGCGTGTCCTGGGTCTGCTCCAGGGCCTCCTCTCAGTTGGAGCTAGTTTTGGCAATCGGAAATTGAACCACCCAAGGCCCCGCCTTCGGCTACCATCCAAACCACACAGCACCGGACCCTTACAACCTTTCCTGTAGGTGATGGGCCCACAGGAAGACATAGTCATCAGGGTCTTCTGAATCGCTCTCCGTCTGACATGTCACCTAGGACCAATTTGCCTTGGGAGACCCTACCAGGGGCAAATTGGCTCCGACTCATTTATAATCTCCTTGATGGAAGAAAATAGCCTGAAAACAGCTGCAGGTTGTGACAATGTCAATCCTTAGGTTTAATTGATTGATTGACTGATTGATACTTTATATGCAAAAGGGGAAATTCTAAATCGTATGTTTGATGCTCAGACATTGGAAGCAGACACTCCCAGGTCTGAATAAACCTGCAGAGCGTCAAGACACTGGTTTGGTAAAGTCCTGTGGTCCAGTCCAACACGGATGGAAACTGGATCAATGACGCAACAGTCCACTTCTTAGTGTCCTGTAGGTTTTATTATTGACTTGTTTTAATAAGAAGATAAAATAACATACCACTATTCAGAATTTGTGTGCCGCCACGGTCGGTTCCAGGCTTGCTGTGACAACCTTTAGTTTGTGTGTATTAGTTTGTCTGCTCTGTTTGTTTGTTTTTTTCGGCTGCTGAGAATGGAGAGTGAAAAATGTCTGAATCATGTGGTGGAGGATAAGCTAAATAATGAAACAGACCTGCTTGAGCCTTGGGGATGTTCTGGTAGGCTGAACCAGTCACCATCTGAGGTTCTTTCTCTTTTCTTTTCTCTCAGTGTCAGGGGAATCTGTGTGACTGACATTAAGGTATAACTTTACTCCAGTACACACCAAAGAATCACAATGACACTGTAGTAAGTCATTTTAGAGCTCGTTTGAGACAAATATGTAACCTTTGTTCCTAAAATTACCGAAATCGCTATATTGTCACATCTCACTCAGCACTTCTGCTCACCTCTGCTTGGATTTAACATTGTTTTGACCTTTCTCTATACGGGTGGTCTTAGCAGAGAGCAAGGTTTTTACATCTCCAGCCAATCAGATTGTGGGCACCATACTGGGGTGAAAGCTACTCACAGCAGAAACTTTCCTACAGAGTAGTCTGATGGGATGAGTTTATGTGGCTGTAGAGTGTAAAACCTTTGAAAAGCATGAGGAAATCATGATGTGTTTGTCCATTTTATGGCTTTTCTTTTGTTCTTTTTCATATCTAGATTACTGTAATTCTCTATATTTTGCAAAACCAAAACTTCTCTAAATCATTTACGGTCTGTTCAGAATGCTGCAGCAAGGCTTTTACCTAAAGCTATCAGATCACTCATCACTCCTATTTTATCTGACCACTTAGTTTTAGAGTTGATTTTAAAATTCTCATCCTATCTCATCTATCTAGCTATTGATCCACCCACTCAACCATCCATCTCTCCCCCCCTCCCTCCACCCACCCAACCACCCA